>JAKTSR010000191.1:0-24732 GCA_030580325.1 Sugiyamaella sp. yHKS617 | reverse complement strand
CCCCCACCACATAGGGGAAGGTCTAGTGAAGTTTCGAGGTCAAGATGGAGGTTGGCTCGGAAGAGGAGGAGCATGGGTGGGAACACGGTTCGGACTAGTTGCCAAACAGCGAGGTGGCAAGGAGATCTGGAAGCGAAATCTGGCGGACACTATGGGATGGCGAGAGTTAGTATAGGTTTTCGGGATTGTGAGTATGCTGGATATCTAGTTACTGATAAATATTGCTCGAATACGGTTGTTGAATGTCTCTTATATGCAAGACAGCTTGATGGTTCTATTAGGCAACAAAATTTCTACTATCAATCTGACAAGACGTTAACGACAACTACGGCGGCTCATTGTATTTCTGAATGAGATACGCCCACAGCGCGTACTACTAGTGTGTTTGGTGAAGAAGCAGGCTGAAAATGAGGTCGAAGTGCGTTAAAGTTGATTGCATGGAGTCTGCGAGGATCGACCGAGATCTATGCATACTGCAGCTGTATCTGAAGATTAACAGCCTGGTCGATGGAGGACTGTAAACAGAGATTCAAATTAATAAGAGAAAACCAGCTCTCCAACACCGAATAGGCAAACTGCCGCCGCTCCCGCTCGTCGTCTCTCGGCTCTGTTTATTTCAGCCTCGTCGGGGAGAGCTGGGCACGCTCATTTTTTGGGGCTGTCTGCCGGCGGTTTAGACTCGGCCCCTGACCTGTTGTGCTCACTTGGCCAGCAATACAGCCCGGAGTAGTCCTCCTAGAGCTGATATCGGTTAGCTACGGGGTCCGGGGTAGCGCCCCGGCCGCCGGAGGCGCATTTGCCCACACACTTCGCTACCTGTGGTTGCCGCTCGTCTCATCCGGTGTCTGAGGAGAGGTAGATCTGTGAGGAGGATGGCAGTGGTCCGTGATGGTGGCCACGATCGGCCCAAAACGGGAGTTCGGTTGTGCCTTAACTCCGATTCACCCTAGCCCCCTGAGGGAGCTATTAAGTTGAGAGGACATAAAGGCCGAGGGGGAGAGGTAAGAGCGGGGGAGAACATACAGGTAGATAAACGGGCCCCGTGGTGTTAGTGTGTCCTTTTGGGTAGGATATGACTGACGAGACAGCCTATTCATGCTACTAACGTTTCTGCGAATGCTGTTATCGCGTATGAATTTTCAAATTTTCACTGCACGTTTCTTTTTTTTGGGAACATTTTAAGTTTTTTTTTTTTTTTTTTTTTTTTTTTTTTTTTTTTTTTTTTTTCTTGCAAGCGCTGGAATCTACTTCACCTTGATATTTTTTCACACTGAATTTTTTAGAGCGCCTTTTACTGAGAAAGTGAACCCGAGGTCGAGACACAAGGCTGGGCTGACACTGTTATCGACTACTCCTCACCCTTCTCTGAAAGCTGAAGCCTGCACTGGATAACGCCTTTAGAAGATATCCTCGAGGTATGATAGTAAGTACGACTGATAAGCATACGCACTGACCGGGTATCATACCAGGCTTTGAACTGGGCGCGAAGTGCGAAACGGATGTTATTCTGAAGTGCCGAGCTTGCACCGTCTTCATCCTTCTCTTCCCACTTCGACTCCGACTCCGACTGTGAGTTTCACTTCCACTGCTGCCACTGCTACTGTTGAGCTACTATTGTGGCACTGTGAACTTTGGGCTGCTTGCAGTACTAACATTTCGTAGGCGATATCATGCAAAGAAACAGGCTGTAACCGGACTTTCCAAACCACCGAGCTCTATAACCAACATCTGTCTTCCCACGCAGATACCACTATGATCCACCGGCAGAGCATACCTCTGTCGCTGTTGACAAATAATCCGGTCAGCGATGTCTTCAACAGCAATCGGGCAGCGGTCGATGCCGGAACGGCTGGGTCGAATGCTCTTCAAAACAACCCTAAACCGGGACCACCAGTACCTACAGCAAGCTACAGGAGCAGTCCATCACAGGCAATTTCAGGGGTAAACTTTCTGACCAGAGTGCAGCATGGTTCGGCAAGATTAGCAGACATTGTTGAGAACAGCAGTAGACCCACCTCACTCTCGCCGTCTTCCTCGTCAGAGTTGACCGACTCTGAGGAGGATTCCACAGCGCCCGCGGCGGCAGCACGCGGATCCCATTCCTACACTGCAAAGAGCATTTCAGTTTACGATCGAGCTACAGATCCAAGCACTGGCGTCTCTGTCCTACCTCTAGCTGCTGTTGCCACAGAACCTGTTTCTCCATCCAGTTCGCCATCACCCACTGCCTCGTCGACGGTCGCAAGTGCACCTCGGCGACGAAAGTCATCGGTCCTAAACGGCAACGGCGAAACAGGGCTTGCAAATTATATTAAAATACCAATCAAAAAGAGAACCAGAAGCGAGCTAGAGAGAAATGCTGACAGCGAAGAGAACATCGAATACCAATATCAATGCCTGGATTGCAGCGACCGGTTCTCAACCACCAGCGAGCTGCGGCACCACAAGAAAAACCTGCACCACACCCAGACCTACAAATGCCGTAAATGCGGCGAGCTGTTCAGATCCATCGCCGACAGGCAAACCCACAAAAACAACAAACACTTTGACACCATCACATGCACCATTGAAGGCGACAACATGGCCCGCGAGTTCACGACAGGCACCAAAGTGACCTCGGAGAGAAACGAGGCCGGCTACTTCAGCTGCCCAGTGGATTACTGTACCTTTCTCACCCGGATCCCGGGCTACTGGTATGACCATGTGCACCATGTACTGCACAACGGCGAGAACCCCCAGAAGCGCAGAAAACGGGCCAGCGTAGTGGCTGCCCCTTGACGACGACACGAATAATGTAAACGACGGAATATATTTATTGGCATCTCCCACTTGTCGGGCCTTCCCAGCTAACGGGAGCAGCGCAGTCAGTTCGTCTCCGGAGGCTTGGTGCAGACGCTGCCCGGACGCCGTTGTGGCTTCACGAGCCTGCCTCCCGGTGGCTGAGACCGGTCGGAGGCTGAGGCTGAGGCTCTGGGTATGCCTCCAGCGACCGGGCGCTGCCCGGACCCGTTGTGCTCGCTTCGCGAGCCTTCCTCCCTGTGCGTGAGACAGCCTAGCACTTGGCTTTAACGGTCTGAGGCTGGGCACTTGGGCACGCCTCCGGCGACCGGACCCGTAGTGCTCGCTTCGCGAACCTGGCTCCCGGTGTCTGGGATGCAGTCTGGCTCCAGCAGCTGAAGTGTAGTTGGAAGCTGCTAGGGGTCTGTTTCGACCTTCACGCATGTTGTGGCCGGCCTGAGATCAGAACCTGGGGTGCTATATCTGTCTAGTGCTATCATTCAACGAACACTGCAGGCACGTCATTGCGGAGGGAGCCCTTAGGTCCTGGAGGTGGACCATGAAACACACACAGTTCATCCCGCAATAGACACATGGGCCCCGGGCTCGCGAGTAGAGCACATCGGGAATGGGCAGGCATAGCTTCTTTTTGACAGATCTCAGGCACAGGGAGGCAGGCTCGCGAAGCGAGCACAACGAGTCCGGGCAGTGCCCGGCGGCCGAAGGCACGCCCAAGTGCCCAGCCTCTGAACGGTCTCAGCACTGGGAGGCAGGCACGACAAGTCCAGGCAGCGCCCGGTCCCCGGAGGCATGCCCATGTGCCCAGCCTTTGAGCGGTCTTAGGCACAGGGAGGCGGGCTCGCAAAGCGAGCACGACGGGTCCGGGCAGCGCCCGGGCAGCGCCCGGCCACCGGAGGCACAGCCAGGATCAGAGCGACCGCCAGGGACAAGGTGGGCAGGCTAAGGAGAATGGCAGTTGCTGGAAGATGGACATGGTGATGGTGGTGACGTAGGAGGTCTGGTGACGTGATGCGTGATGATGTAGTTGATTATGTCGGTAGCGGCTAAGCGACCAAACAGATATTATTTGCCTAGCGTTGAATATATTTAGACAGAAGAAATGATAAAAATAGCAGCCGGCTTGGAAGGCAGGCTTTAGAGCTGACGGGAGTTCAACGTCATTAGTAGGCTCGCTCCGAGGGGGGGGGGAAGTAGGGAAGTAGCAGAGTTGCAGCGGGGTAACAATGGGCGATCGCGTGTAACAACAGCGGCCGATCGCGGGCTAGTCAGATCAGCCAGTGGGCTGACAGGAAGAGCAGGTGGGCGCACTGACAGCAGAAGCATGCAGGAGTGGGTGGGCAATCGTCGAATGCGATCACGCTAGCCCAGTGTGCCCGGGGACCGGGGGCTGGGCTGGCTGGTGTGTGGCCTACGGCAGCAGACCGCAAGGGGAGAGGCCTCGAGCGGCCGGCGCCCCGGGTCCCGTGGCTCCTCCCGAGAGCGACGCTCGCGAAGCGAGCACGGCGGGTTCCGGGGCCGCGCCCCGGCCGCCAGAGGTTCGCTGCCGTTCGCTAAGGAAGCAGACCAGAGTGTGACGTTAGTGAGAGCGAAGACAGGGACCAGGTCCCGCCGAGAATAGTTCGCAGGTCCTGACGTCTAAGCTGGCCGGCCTGGCTTCTCCGAGAGGCCGCCTGGCCGGAGAAACTGTCCTAGCACGCGGCACCCAGCAGTTCTAATACGAAAACGGCTGAATGTTACGGCACTATAGTCGTTCTGGCAGGGGTAGCAGTAGGACTGGCTAGCACGAACAAGCCAGACCAGGCCCAGCAGGGAGCAGGCAGTTCGAGACACACGGCAGCCAGCCCAACTGCTAGGCCACTCGATGCAACGTCATTTGGGCTGGCCTGAAAATTTTGCTCATCGCGGAATGCGCTCACTTGCGGGCATATGATCACAGGCCAGCCGGCTATTAAGTTAGGGTTCGAGCGTGCCTCCGGCATCTGGGGCGCTGTCCCAGACTCCGTGGCTCCTCTTCGCTGCGCTCGAGGGGACCCACTCCAAGGGCCCCGCGGAGCCAGGAACGCTCCACGAAGCGGAACACAACGGGGTCTGGGGCAGCCCCCCAGCTGCCGGAGGCACGGCCCTCTTCCCTGGCCCGTAAGCCTGGTCAGGCAGGCGAGCCCCAGCAGCCCACCGTTCTCTACCCCGCATGCAAGCGATAGGCGTGTGAGGGTTGCATGGGCGCATATCTGCAACCCCTCATTGGCCGTGGCCGGCGACATCGGCGGCGGTGTTGCTATTTCAGGTGCGCCACAAAGCAGATACACTCGCATAATCTGGTGCTTAATTTGACGCTAGTGGTGCAGCAGATTCTGTGAGTGGCTGTTAGCGCTATCTGCCCTAGCTCTGCCGATAGCTATATATAAAAGGGCGATGATCCGTGTTTACCTTGGTCTCACAAAACACATTTCACTTGTTCTTTGGAATCCAGGCATTCAGAGGAAAGGCAAATCTCTGTATTGTGTCTGCTGTGTGCTGTGCTTCTGTGCTATTTCTGTGGGTGCTTTGCGGTCGCCTGCGGTAGTGAAACTGTATAGGTGAAACGCGAACGACCAGCTGATCTGTCGGAGCGCCAGCTGTTCAGACCATTTATCATTTGTCATTTTGTTTAGCGGGGCTGTAATCTGCTCGCACTGACACAGTTTATTTTCAGGTAGTACCTTGTTCTGGGCCCTGGCCTGGACTGTGTCTGATTTGTTAAAGGGCTCTGATTTCGCATTGATTCCGCCCTTCGAGCTTACTTGATCTGTTTGATTATTTGTTTGATCTATTGTCGATTTGTTAGTTTGATCTCTTGGCCTGGTTTGTATTTGATCTGTTGAACTCGGCTTTGTGTCTGATCTATTTTTGCTTGATCTATTGACTTGGTGTTTTGTTCTATTTTTTTGTTCGTTGATCTATCCCCCTGATATTCAGTTTTTTTTGTTCTTTTTTGTTAGCCTTGGTCTGTATACGCGTCCACGCTATGATCACTTCATTCTCATTCTTCAGGAGATCGGCTAAGCGGGAGACGCTCGTTGCGAAACCTCAGCCTACTCTCGGACCCTGTATGTGCACTTATAGCGCTTCTGTCTCGCCCTCGCCCGCCAGAACGAACTCGCTGGATCTGACCAGCCCTCTGGAACCGACCGATTCTCTTGAATCCACGTCGTCTGTATCCAACTCCTGTAACTCATCTGATCACAACTTGGCCTCAACGAGACCCCAGAACTCATTTCCTAACGAACCGCCATGTCCCAAAGGCGGCTCGGAATGTCCTATTCTCCTCCCCAATGAAGTTCTTTTACAAAAGTTTTCCAACCGCAAGAGCGGCTTAAAAGTATCCAGGTGGAAACTGGAGCAGCAGAGACTCAAATGTCGGCGGTGCAGCACCACCACAACCACCTCCAGTGCTGCCACTACTTCTAGAAGTGCTGCTACCTGTGATACTACTATCCCTTCTTCCTCGTCCTCTTCGACTCTGCAGTGCTCTACTCTATCAGGATCTGCCAGCTCTATCGCCATTTCCACTGCATGCCCTGCTACTGCTTCTGTTACTGAAAACTGCCATGAAGAACTGACGGATCAGACCGAGACCGGCACTGTCTATGTCACATCTGAACGTCTTATATTCGTACCAAAAAGCGAATCTCTTGACGGCTACACTCTGGATATCACCAGTCTCAGCTGCATGAAGGCCATTGAGTCGACCGAGCGAGTGTGGTTCTTCGTCTGCTATAAAGACAACAACTGCATTGCCACCATTCCCTTTTCGTCTCAAACGAGGTGTCAAGCGTTTCTTCGTCTCATCAAAAACATCCGATTCGAACATATGGTCCGCCAATGCCTGCCTCCAAGATACACTCCACCACAGGATACCAGTAACTATATTTACAATGACAACGAAAATTACACCATATCTTCTGAACCCTCTGACTCCCCCGATGAGTGGTGGTACGGGGACAACCAGCTGCCCACTTACAACGAGTCCGAAGAGGCTCTTCACCGATACCTGACCACTCTCGGCTTGCTCACCGACGCCGAGCCCCTCGACCGCACTGAGCGCATCTCAAGCCTTATCGCGCTTGCCACTGTACCACAATCTGTATCACTCGAGGACACTGCCACGTCGGACCCGACTCCCGCACGCTCCAGCACTCCGCGGTCTGCCGCACACGAGGCCTACCACTCGCCCTACGTCTGGTTCTAGCCGCCTCGCCTCTCCCCTAACGAATTGATGTCCTTCTCTGTATTTTATAATACTGCTCTTATTTATTCATACATATACTATACACTTCTCCAACTTCATTCCCGACAGAGCCTCCGGCGGCCGGGGCGCTGCCCCCGACCCCGTGGCTCGCTTCGCTCGGCCAAGATCCAGTGACCGACTGCTCTTCTGCTCGTGAAGAGGATCCAGATCCTCGACGCCCTGTGCGATGCAAATGAGGTGTACGAGTTCCTGATTCTGAGAAAGTAGTAAGCACCCACATTTAGTCTCAATATATGCGTGTTGAATATGTATTCGTCAGAAAAGTCTTTCTTTAAGTTATATACTTGATCTCTCGTCAATTACCTATCTCGGAATGCCACCTTATCACCCCGCATATACTCTGCAAGTAGACGTCAAATGCAAGAGCCATGCAGCTGACGACTAATTCACATCATCTTAATCGTTACCTACATTGTTTCAAGGCTTATACAGGCGCTCTGTTGGGTACCAAATATAGTGAATGAAAGAGATGGGAGCTACCTGAGTCTCATATTTCGAGGATTCTCAGACGAAGACACAAGTCCTGCGTAGGAATTGAAATCATTTGGAAATAATCCGACCTCATTCTATGTTGAGTATGCCGATTAGAGACCAAGCTGAAGAATTATAATTATCTCTTAAAATTTATTGTGTTACTCGTAAATAGCTCAGAAAGTATGCAGTGTTTTTTCTATGATAATATTTGGGATCGGATCTGTTGTGAAACTTACAAGATTTAGAGTTGGAGACTTTATTCACCACGATCAATGCGTTCTGATTTTACATGATAATGATTGAAATAGCAAAGTCTCGCAGGGTCCGTCTGGCAGTACTCAGTTGATGATCACTTCGTCGTCTGACTCTGGCGGGCGGCATGGCTAGAAAATTGACAGGGATGCCGTCAACCTTGAACGAAGGCGGAGAGAGCCAGCAGCGATCGCTGCGACACAGCGAGAGGGGCTACACGGAACACCCGTTACTAATGATGATGATGATGATGATGATGATGCTGCTGCTGCAGACGGCAGTAAAGTGGTGCTAGTCTAGATCCCGTTCCAGAGAAATGAGGATGCTATAGGGTACCGTAAAGGCACTCTTTGACTGGCACCGACATCGAGAATGGAGAGCCAGAGACAGATTTAAGCAAGTCGCTAGAGCCGAGAAACCAGTTTTAGAAGTGCGAAGGAAGCCAGTGGACCAATAGGTCATAAATGGCTCCTGTTTCTGCATTCCCAGCAAGAGATGGTCATTCCCGACGAGCGCGATGTGAGAAGCATTGCCTGTGGGACTTTCGTGGGTAGGAACCCGCTACATATAACAGGTCGGGCCTGCCTTAGAGTCGACCATGAATGGACGCCGGCACTGCTTATTCTACTGTTTAATATATCATGCTGCCATTCATTCAGACGACTTCAGTGCGTGGCATGTCACTCAATGTTGTAGCGGAAGCAGTATGGGTAACAAGCGGAGCAAATAAAATCAAGTATCTAATTATGATTATTTTTTTATTTATCAGACATAGATAGATAGACCGACGGCTTGAGCGAAACTCATTTATTATCCTACATTGGCTCTCATCACCCTGAATACGAGCACACTATCTAGTGCGTATACTCTATTTCTTTCCCGACCTGCTAATGTTAGCACCGGCACTGTTCAAGGCAATGGTGCCCGCCCAGGAGCAGTGGTCAGACACCGCGACCTGCTGCTCGCGCAGCGAGCACAACGGGGTCTGGGGCAGCGCCCCAGCCGGGCTGGAGGCCGCGCCCACCCCAACAGGCCACACTTACTTCTTAATTCCGCCGCCCACCAGGGGGCCGCCCTTGGCAGCCTTGTTTGCCATCTCCTTGCGGGCCTGGGCGTCGGCCTTCTGCTTGGCCTTGAAGGCGGCGTCCTCCTCGTCCTCGAAATCGTTGGTCTTCTTCTTGGCCTGCTTGAGAGCTGTGGCGGTTAGCCTGTGTGTGGATGGCGGGGTGTGGCTTCCGGTCCGGCTGGGGCGCTGCCCCAGACCCCCCGCTCGCTGCGCTCGGGCGTTGGCTGTCACGGACTTCGTCCCGGCAGCTCTAGGCGGGCACGCAGCGGCCGGAAGCGAGCTGGGGAAACGTACGCTTGAGCTTTCCTCCTTGACGTCCAGACATGTTGATGTGTAGCGATGGGTTGGTGCGGTGGAAAAATCCGTGAACCTGGCTGATTCGTATGCAGGGCTTTATCTGCACCCGCTAGCTTGAGTGAGAATAAGAGAGAGGAGGGTCAGGGTAGCTAGGCGATAGGACGGCGGTGCGGTACATTATGCCTGGCGCGGCGACATATAGCTAGCTGGGAATAACTGTTTAGCGGACAGAGTTAATAGTCCAGCAGGGATTAGCCACGCAAGACCTGCCGTAACTTGGTCAATTGAGCTGAAACTGCTTGATTGTGGCGCAATTGCTCGAGGGAGAACCGGCCTTGCATTCCAACTGTACAGGCGCAGGACTGCCAGAGAGTGAATCCAAGAGCTTGCATCCGAGTCGAGACCAGTTGGGTTGAAGTGAGGTTGAGATCCGAGTCCGAGTCCGGGTCCGAGTCGAAGTCCAAGTAAGAATCCAGTTAGACCCCAAATCAGAGGCCAAGTCAGAGTCTAAGTCCGAGCCAAGTGCAAGTCTGACTCAAAATCCGAGTCAGGGGCCAAGTCCGGTCAGAATCCAAGTCCAAGTCCAGGTCCAAACTCATATCGCGTTGGGCGGGTAAGAAAGCATATCTGTTGGTGCTCGAGTTATATCTTTCACTTGTTATCTACGTGTCTGCTGCACCATGGCTATATTAAAAGAAGCCGACAAGGAAAAGGTGAAGCGGGCCATTCCCAAGGCCAGCAACAAAATTGTCGATGCTACTGTAGCACGACTGTATATCGCCCATCCAGATGCCAATTCATGGACTTACACAGGTCTTTCTGGGGCAATTGCCCTTGTTAATGATCTGGTAGGCAACACATTCTTCTTGAAAATGGTCGACATCGCTGCTCACAGAGGAGTCATTTGGGACCAGGAGCTGTATATTAATTTCAAGTACAACCAGGATCGGTCGTTTTTCCACACTTTCGAGCTTGACGAGTGTCTTGCAGGCCTGCTCTTCGAAGAGGAGTCGGAGGCGTCGCATTTCTTGAAACGAGTCCAGAATAAAGAAAAGTACGCCTCCAAGGCTACTCTTAATAACAAGAATGCGATTGCTTTGAAGAAGACTGCTAATAAGATACAAGCCAATACGCCGGCACCACAAGGACCTAGAGGCGATCCTACAGGTCTTCGTAGAAGATTATATCTAGAAGGCAGCGCAGGGCCTGTTTACTATGACAACGAACCTCCTGCTGAATGGAAGCCGCTCTACGCCGAGCTCGCGAGTCAAGGAATCACTGAGGAGATGATTGCGGAAAATAGAGACTTTATCAAAGAGTATATACGGCAACAGGGTGGCCCGTTAGTCGGATTAGAACCTCCTATTCCTAGGAGATCCGCCCCCGGTAACGATGCCAATGGGAATGCTAATGGCGCTAGTGCTGGCACTGGCACTGGTTCTATAGCCGGCGCTATTGGAAGGAACCGATCCGATTCATCAGTCACTGTCGCTAGTGTCGGTAGTGGTACTTCGGAAACATCCTCAACGAAGGCCAGTCGGAAGACGAAAGCACCACCCCCACCACCACCGCCTGGACCACCAAATGTCCCGAAGAAGGCCACCCCTCCTGCGACGTCCGCTACTCCATCTGGACCTCCATCAGTTCCACCTATTTCCACCAGCTCAGCAGCTGCTGGATCCACATCTGCATCTCCATCACCGGAACCCGATACTCCAGCTCCATCTGCTGCTGCCCTCCCGCCAACAACGTCTTACAAAGTGCCGCCTCCAATGCCGTTCATTGGCCAGCGAGCAGTATCCAACCCATCATCACGGCCAGCACCTGGTGTTGCAGCTGGAGCCGGACGCCCTGTGCCGTCGCTTCCTCCTCGTGGAGCTGTGCCGCCTCCACCCAATGCCAACAACCCCTATGGTGCTCCCCCACCAGCTGTCAACCCGTATCAACAGCCACCTCTAACAGCAGCTGCACCACCATACGGACAACCGGCGTCGCCCTACGGCCAACCTCCTGGCGCAGCCCCTGGCAGACCGGTCCCGCCTCCTCCGTCACTGCCTCCTCGAGGCGTCGCCTACAGCGGCCAACCCCCACAATTTGGTACTCCTTCGCCAACTTCTCCACCAGGTCAGTATACACCGCCACCGCCACCACAGCGAGGCGCAGTGCCTCCGCCACCACCTCCTCAGCGTGGTGGGGTTCCTCCACCGCCCCCTCCCAGTCGTGCCCTGCCAGCTGGAGCTGGTGTTCCGCCGCCACCACCACCTCCCCCACCTCCAGCAGCAGCAGTAGTGAATCTTTATCAGAGCCCTGTTCAAGCGGTCCACCCTCCCCCGCCAGGGGTAAACCCATACCAGGCGGCCCCGCCTGCTCCGCCACCAGCATCCCCGCCAGTCAAGATCGATGTCAAGCCAATCTCATCTTTCCCACCCCCGCCTCGAACACATCAGCCCGTTCCTGCCGCTGTCCCCAGTGTAGCTTCGCCAGGAGCATCGCCTACCATCCAACCGCCGCCCCCGCCCCCATCAGCTCCTTCAACCGGTGCGCCTCCACCTCCTCCACCTCCTCCGCCGCCAACGGCACCAGCGGCCCCTCCTGCATTTGGCGCAACCCCTCCTCCGCCCCCACCGCCTCCGCCACCTGCCTTTGGTAACCAAGGGGCACCCCCTCCGCCTCCTCCACCACCTGCCTCTGGAGCTCCTGGCATCCCACCGCCGCCACCGCCTCCGCCACAGTTCCAGAGCGATGCCTCTGGCGGGTCTGCACCACCGCTGCCGTCCACTGACGGCGGCCGCGACGCTCTTTTAGCCTCCATCCGCAGCGCTGGCCTCGGCTCGCTCCGAAAGGTCGACAAATCCCAGCTGGACCGTCCAAGCGTCATCCTCCAAGAAGCGCGAGGCGAAACGCCCACTCCAGCACCGTCAGCGGGCGGAGGCAGCGGCGCCAGTCTCGCTGACGCGCTCGCCCAGGCCCTGAACGCCCGCAAGGGAAAAGTGGCGCTCTCGGACGACGAGGACGACGACGAGGACTGGGATTAGATAGCCACGCCTCAATAGATGCGTCCCCCTGCTCCGCCAGAAACAGGCGTGCCTCCGGCGGCCGGGCTCCGCCCGGACCGGGTTGTGCTCGCTGCACGAGCGTGTCTCCCAATGAGCCAGACGTCCCGGCGGATTGGCCCTCCTCGAGCGCAGCAAGAGGAGCCACGGGGTCCGGGGCAGCGCCCCGGCCGCCGGAGGCACACCGGCCCCGAGGGCGGGTGTCTCAGGGGTGGCGGTGCGGCTGGGTTATCGCCATGTCAGAGATGCGACTGTAAACAGATGCGCCGCTGTCGTTTGTTTATCAGAAGTGCGAGGTTTGCAGCGCGACATTCGCCGATTGGAGAGCGGAGTAGCAGTTGTTTTCCGACCCGGTTTGACAAAGTTAGCGGCGACCGAGCGAATCACAAATAGAGCTTGCGGCGAGCGTTGAGTGTAGATTGCGACACAGAATGGACCAGCATTTGATTTCGACGGTCAACCGTCTTCAGGACGCCTTTGCCACGCTGGGCCCGACCACGAACCCGATAGATTTACCCCAGATCACTGTAGTTGGATCGCAGAGTTCCGGCAAGAGTTCGGTGCTGGAGAATATTGTGGGCCGGGATTTTTTGCCTCGTGGCACGGGAATCGTCACTCGGCGGCCGCTGGTGCTCCAGCTGACGAACGTGAAGGCCGGCTATCACAAGGCGCCCGAGGGCGTGAAGTTCAAGGATGGCGAGAATGCTGACGAGTGGGGAGAGTTCCTGCACAGCCCGGGCCGCAAATTCTACGATTTCAACGAGATTCGCAACGAGATTGTTCGCGAGACTGACGCTAAGACCGGCAAGAACGCCGGCATCTCGTCGCAACCCATTAATTTGAGAATCTATTCTCCCAATGTTCTGACCCTGACTCTGGTAGACTTGCCCGGTTTGACTAAGGTTCCCGTCGGAGATCAGCCTAAGGATATCGAGAGGCAGATCAAGGAGATGGTCTTGAAGTTCATCACCAAGCCCAATGCTATCATCCTGTCGGTGACGGCAGCCAATACTGATTTGGCCAATTCGGACGGGCTCAAGCTGGCTCGTGAGGTCGACCCTGAAGGCGCCCGTACTATCGGTGTGTTGACCAAGGTCGATTTAATGGACCAAGGAACCGACGTGGTTGATATCTTGGCCGGCAGGGTCATTCCCCTGCGATACGGCTATGTCCCAGTGATCAATCGAGGCCAGAAGGATATTGAGACTCATAAGTCCATCAAGAATGCGCTGGAATTTGAAAGACGTTTTTTCGAAGAGCATCCTTCCTATCGCGCCAAGGCTCAGTACTGCGGTACGCCATTCCTGGCTCGAAAGCTGAACATGATTCTCATGCACCATATCAAGACCACGCTGCCTGATATTAAAGCACGTATCCATAGCACGCTTGCCAAGTACCAGCTCGAACTGGCGCAATTGGGAGAAGACTCGTCTCTGCTGGGGTCTCCCTCGAACATCATCCTTAACATCATCACTGAACTGGCGAATGAGTATAGAACTATCCTAGACGGCAACAGCCAAGACTTGTCGACCAACGAGCTCTCGGGAGGTGCTAGAATCAGCTTTGTTTTCCACGAATTGTATTCTAACGGCGTCAGAGCCGTCGACCCATTTGACCAAGTCAAGGACGTCGATATTCGGACCATTCTCTACAACTCGTCAGGCTCGTCGCCTTCGCTATTTGTAGCCACACAAGGCTTTGAGGTCATTGTGAAGCAGCAGATCAAGCGATTCGAGGAGCCCAGTTTGCGTTGTGTGGCTTTGGTCTACGACGAGCTGGTGCGCATCATCAACGGCATTCTACAGAAACCCATCTACAGACGGTATCCCAACCTCAAGGAACAGCTATTCAACACCATTGTAGTGTTCCTCAAGAACTGCGTCAATCCGACTAACAAACTGGTTGCCGATCTCGTGAGCATGGAAGCCTCGTATGTGAACACGGCGCACCCTGACTTCATCAACGGACACAACGCCATGGCCCAGGTCAACGAGAAAATGCATCCCACGAAAATGGACCCCAAGACGGGCAAACCCATCATCACCCAGCCCGCAAACTCGGCCTCGCCAGAGCCCGATGGATCGGGTGGCTTCTTCGGCTCGTTCTTTGCATCAAAAAACAAAAAGCGCCTGGCCGCCATGGAGCCACCACCAACAGTGCTCAAGGCGTCAGGAACCCTGTCGGAGCGAGAGACTATGGAAACCGACGTCATCAAGCTGCTGATCTCGTCATACTTCAACATTGTCAAAAGAACCATGATCGACATGGTTCCGAAGGCCATCATCCTCAACCTCGTCAAGTTCTCGAAAGAAGAAATGCAGCGCGAGCTGCTGGAAAAACTCTATAAGTCGGACCAGCTGAACGAACTGCTCAAGGAGTCGGACTTCACTGTCCAGCGCCGCAAGGAATGTCAGAAGATGATCGCGTCGCTCGAGACGGCAGCTGAAATCGTCTCCTCAGTCTAGTGGTCTATCTGTTTATTGATTACATACACTCACACTCGCACTCCCGATGTTCCACATGCCTCGGGCGGCCGGGCTTTGCCCGGACCCGTAGCTCCTCTCGCTTCGCACGAGGAGGACACTCCTAGTGCTCCGGCGGCCGAGCGAAGCGAGAGGACCGCTTTGAATGCTTAGCAGCACAGGCCTAGTCTAACGTCTCAGTAAAGGAGTGCTACTTCCGGGCTGGCTCCTGTTCGCTCAAGGACTTCTCAAAGGACTTCATTTTCTATTTTTCTAATGCAAGCTTGTCGGATGTGATATACAGACGAGATTACCATCAGCTCATCCCTGGACACATAGCTCATTCCTGAACACATAGCTCATTCCCTAGTTATGGGTGCGCCTCCGGCGGCCGGGGCGTTGTCCCTGACCCCGCTGCTCGCTTCGCTCGGTCTTTTGGCCCAGCCTGCCAGTTCCGCAGGCCGCTGCTAGAAGGGGAGATCAAAGACGTGGAGCGAGCAACTCCGACCAGCCCCGCGAGTGCCACTGGACTGCCTGGCTTCTGCTGCTCCCGCATTCAAGCAATATGTCAAGCAGGGAGCAGCTGAAGCTCCGGATATGCATGATAAGACCGAGATCTGAGATCGTCGCATCGGGTAAGGGCCTGACTGTGAGCGTGCCAGGTTCACCCACTATTCACAAAGTAGAGAAGCTATAATCCAGTAGATCGTTGTGACTGACATTGTTGCTTCTAATAGAACTCTTGCACCGCTAGCAGGTCAAATCTCAGGTCAAGTCTCAGGTCAAGTCTCAGGTCAAGTCTCAGGTCAAGTCTCAGGTCAAGTCTCAGGTCAAGTCTCAGCCCAAGCCTCGGACCAACGGTCAGTCGGCCGCAGTACTTCGACAAGTGCTATACACACTAGCTGGTTTTGAAAGAAGGTATCATTCCCAGTGTGTGTTAGACCCTTCGCGTTCTACCGCTGAAGAAAGGGAGGGGAGCTTTGCGGGATAGCCATACGACACAGTAATGTTGCTTTACCACGGATTTTCAACATGAGACGAATTTTCAGCATTCATTAGGCACTCTATTACTAACGTGTTCCATACTCGATTGTTAATCTCCACCCTGGATGGAGCTTTCTTATTTTGTTTCTGATTCTGACTCCACTATTCTCGTCCTGGCCCTATAGAGTTGGTCCATTCATAGGTCGTGTGCTATTAGCTTACAGAACCGTATCGGATTAGAGTGCGTATTTCGTAACACACGACAGCATCCTGGTTGTGGGCAAAGGCACCGTACGCAGTAGTGGGCCCTGGATCCAATGAATCAATGAATTTGAATGATCCCTGTGCCCTCTTGTGAGCGGCAGGGGTATCTGCACTTGGTCTATGTAATACGGAAAGGCTGTGTCACGCATGACGTCAAGTCAAGAAGTTAATTTCCAGGCGACAATCGCAACCGAATTGGATTTATATAAATAATCATTTTGGACGCGCCAGATAATTTCAGGAAACCGTACGCCCGCCATTGCTTGCGCTTAGAATTTGCAGTAATACGAATACACGTATTTCGACGGGCATTTTTTAAGAGTGCTTAAATTTCGCGTCCGTCAGACCTCGCTAGCAGTAAGACATCCAAGTTCAGATCGAACCCACAGAGCCATATCACTAATCTCATCTCACCATCTCCTCAGGCTATCTCGACAGAACAGGTAAACCGATCGACTGTCTCCTCAAGTCAACTCATCAGGCCAACTCCTCCAGTCTCTTCCAGGGCATTGACAGCGATTCGCCTGAAATGAGCGAAGAGAACATCCGATACGTGGACCGAGTCGTAACGGTCACGGTAACCGAGTACCTTCCACACCCGACTGCTCTACAAGAGGTAGCCGGTAAGATCGTGCACCATGCCGAACGAGGCATCTTTGGCACCATAAAACTGGTGCTGATAGGCCTTGTCGCCGCGGTAGTCCTGGCGGTGGCCTGCACGATAGGCTACGGCTTCTTCAAAGTCTTCCTCCAGGTCCAGGATAGAGTCAAGACCAAGATCGAGAAGCAGGACCGCTTCAAGATCTCCTCCACAGGTGTCGACGTCAAAGTGCGAGGCCGCACCGACGAGGACACAAATGAGCTGGCCCAAAGGTAAGTGCCAGGTGTCAAGGCTCAGCGGCCCGTAGAATGGCGGTTGCGCCTCCGGCGGCTGGGGCGATGCCCCAGACCCCGTTGTGCTCGCTTCACGAACGCGCACATTCACAGAATCTGTTCGCCTGTGGGATTTCTTCGGGCGCGGGAAAGATGAGCAGCGTCGCCAGAGGCAGCGCTCTGCCCCGGTGCTTGGTATGAGTACAAGTACTAACCGAGCAGGATATCCAACAAGATCTTCCCAGGGCTGCCCGCGAAGCCCGTGAAGGAGGATTAGCGGGGACGCGGGCTCCACTGACGTCTATTTTTGTGTGTATATTATAATAGTGACAGTCCTTCAGGTAGTGATGGGCCAGGGTCCTGACAGGGTCGGCTCCCATGGGCTCCCGAGTGCACCCTTGGGCCATGCCTCCAGCGCCCGCGGCGCAACTCTAAGCCTGCCTGACCCCGGGCTCGCAAAGCGAGCACAACGGTGTCCGGGGCCGCGCCCCGGCGGCTGGGGCGCGGAGGCATGTCCCCCGTGCAGGCCTACCCCTGCATGACGGTGCCTTATCAGAACCGCTGGCAGCGATAGCGGTTAGGTCCAGATGAACATTGCTTAAGGGGCGCTTGACTTGCTATATAGGACAGGCAGCCTGGAATAGTATTTAAAGTCAGTGGTAGCCGGTGGCCTGGATGGGACTGTAAGCGCTGCTTTCGCGTGTACTTGTGTTTTTCGGATTGTTAACCATGGGGCTTGGTTCGTTACTCAAAGAGCATTTGCACCCGGGTTCATCCCTGTCGGGCTCGGGCGGTCCAGTGCCGGCGGCTCCAGCCAGTACACCCGGCCAGAAGCCCAGTGCCAGACAGATTTACCAGAACAGGTTCAATCACGGTCCGAATCTAGGTGGCATGTTTGTGCTGGAGCGATGGATTTCTGGTGACGACCTGTTTGAAGGCACAGACAAGACCTCGGAATTAGAGGCCGTCAAGGCGACCGTCAATAAACATGGCATGGACGACGCGCGTGCTAAATTTGAAAATCATTGGACGTCGTGGTTGGATGAAGCCAATGACTGGGATTGGTTGAAATCCAAAGGCGTGACGGCAGTAAGAGTGCCTATTGGATACTGGACTGTGGACAACGGCAGATTCACCCACAATACCTCGTTTGAAAAGTACCAAGCTGTGTACCAGAATGCCTGGAATATTTTCAAAAGCCATGTTATCCAGCGAGCTGCCGACAGAAATATTGCTGTGCTGATAGATTTGCACGCGTTACCAGGCGGGGCGAATGAACAGGATCACAGCGGCACCTCGTCTGGCCGAGCCGAGTTTTGGTCACGGACCAGCAACATTGAGCTGGCTTCCGAAATTCTCAAGTTCATTGCCTCAGACATTAAACCCTACGATAATATCTGCGGCATCCAAATTATCAACGAAGCGCCCTACGCTGACAATTCGAAGCATCAACAGAGCTACTACTTCAAAGCCCTCGCGGAAATCCGGTCTGTCAATGCTGAGATACCAGTTGTGATCTCAGATGGATGGGATGTACAGAAGTATATTTCCCTGATAAAAGAGCAGGAAACTAAACTATCTAGCGAATCCAACTCCTTGGGCTTGATTATTGACACACATGTTTACAAGTGTTTCTCAGAGCAAGACAGAAGGAAGCCGCCTGGTCAGCTGATCCAAGACGTAGACTCGGCTATTCCGCAGCCGAGCGATGTAGACATTCTCGTAGGCGAGTACTCGTGCGTGATGGACGAAGGGAGCTGGAAGCAGCTGTCGCAGGGTCAGGCAAGAGAGCAGGTGGTAACCGAGTACGGCCAACGACAAATCAACCACTTTTACCAGCGCGCTAGGGCCGGCCAGTATTTCTGGACCTACAAGTTCCACTGGGGGTCTGGAGGCGAGTGGGGGTTCCGAGAAATGACTGACAAGGGCGCTCTACCAGACTATAGCCAAGTGCGGTCGAAATCGCCTGAGGACTACCAGAACGCATTCCACGACAGACTGTCGGCAGCAGTGAACGAGCATTCCAATTACTGGAGGGCACAAGACGCCAATCGCGACTGGCAGACCTGGCGCTACGAAGACGGATTCACCGTCGGCTGGCAGGACGCCCAGGCTTTTGACGAGCTCAACCACAGCGAGATAGGCCGCTGGTTCGCCTGGAAAAAGTCCCGCGAGTCCCAGCACATCCAACAGCGAGGAGGCGGCGACCTCGCCTGGGTGTTCGGTCACGGCTTCGACAAAGGCGTCGAACTGTTCATCGCCACCCGCAACGCTTAGCAATATACCATCCTCGTATACCGACGCAATGGGTCCGGCGGCCGTGTTCCTGTCGCTGCGCTCGAGGAGGGCGGCTGGGGTGCTCGCCGGGCTCTTAGCGACGGGTATGCCTCCGCGCGGCCGGGCTCCTCGAGCGCAGCGAGAGGAGGGCAACTCCCAGTGTCGCCAGAATCGGCTGGCCAGCGATGCTCGCGCAGCGAGCACAACGGGTCCGGGCAGAGCCCGGCCCCCGGAGGCACGTGAGGTCTCCTCAGGAGCGGACGGGGGTTTGCCAACACCCCAACTCGAGCGAAGCGAGAGGAGCAGCGCGGTCCGGGGCGGCGCCCCGGCCGGGAGCGTGTCAGTTGAGGAAGAAGAGTGTTTTGCGTAAACTATACAAATAGGAACATTAGTGCGACGGCGAACATGGTGTAGAGCGAGGAAGTGATGAGAGAGCCGGCAGCGAAGGTAGACGCGCTGCTGTGGCTGGAGACGTTGAGGCCGGGTGCGAAGTTGCTGCCGGTGGTGTTGACGGCTTCGCTGTCGAGGGTGCCTTCCCAGCAGTACTTGTCGTAGCACTGCTGGCACTGGTCGGTGGGCGACTGGCCACGGCGGTCGAGCTCGCGCTTGATGATGGCACAGCCGACGCAGGCAGACCATTCGCTGTCAATGGTACCGTTTTGCTGGGTCACTACATTGTATCCGTTCTCGATCATACCGGCAACCTCGTCAGTTTCGTAGGACATCTTGAAGGTCGAGGTGTTGGAGAAGTAGGAGTGGGCGAAATTGGCAACGTAAATGATCAGAGGGGGGACAAATCGGTCTTGAGACGGCTCGCTCTTGTTGAACAAGGACGTCAAATTGGTAGCATTGCAACCGAAGAAAGTGGGTCGCTTGGTGTATCCATTGTTGATAAAGGTGTTGGTGTCAGGAACGTAGGGGAAGATGGTGTTGTTGCTCTCATTGCCAAATTGGCGCTGGAAACTAGCCACGAGCGACGAGCCATTGGGCCAGTTGTAGGTAGTATCGGCCGAGTTGTCAAACGCAAAGACGACGTCGAGGTTACGTTCTCTCTGGATCAAAGGCACGAGCGGGATGTTTTGGTTGTCTTCACCGCCATCAACCAGATCGAGAACTTTATTGTTGGTGATACTGCTGTTAACAGTGTCAACTTTGTAGAAGGGATTGGGGCTGTAGAGAGCAATGTCGTCGTTCTTTTCTCCAATATCGTCAAGAATATCGGTAGCGAGATGGTAGACAATACCAGACACTCCAGTAGAGTTGATCTGGAGAATGAACTGGTTGAACAGGGTGGACGAAGTGCCGATGGTGAAGCCAGCATTATCGAAACCAGCAATACAAGTTCCATTGACAGGCTTTCCGTTTTCAACCTGGGTACCCAGGTACTTGATTTGAGTAAAAGCGTAGATGGTAGGATCCCAAGAGCCGAGCTCGTAGGGAGTCAGCTCGAAAACAGTTGAGTTGGTAGAAACAACACTTGTGCCAGGAGCACGGCCGTCCGACACAATAATGGGGAATGGCATTTGATGGGACTGGAAGACGTCGTAATTGACCACATCGTCAAAGGTCAGAGCAGGGCCACCGTTGGAAAGATTGAAGAACTGATGTGACAGAGCTCGGCCCCAGATATCGGTGATCGAAGTATTGAACCCAGCATCCTTCTTGTCCTCGACATCGTCAGCAATATCATCCCAGTAGGACGCAGTACTGAATACATTAATTCCACCGGGGTTGAGGATAGAATGGGTCAAATCCCAGACATGCGAGGAACCCTGCAGCTCGGGAACAGAGCTGAAATTGTTCATGACAATGGAGCCCAGCAGCCAGTTTCCGCCAGACAAACCAGCAAAGTATGTGGCAGCCTGCACCAGACCTCCCATATGGCCGGGATTAGTAGAATTAGTGGTTCTGTTGTCCAGCGCCGAGAACTCGCCCGCGCCAGCTAACATAGCACGATAGCCACCGCCGGAAAATGCAATTGCGATAGGGATAGTGGAGTTGGACAGAAACTCGCCAGCATTGAAATCAGTGAGATTCGCTCTGTTCAGCCAGTCAATGAGGGCAGGTCGAGCTACTTCGTGACGTTTTTGCACGAAATCGGCCTCGGCCGAATTCAGGCTGTCGGCCGGTCTGACCAGGGATCCTTCGGGGCAGTCCACTTGACCGGGGGCATACCCTCCCGTAGGAGACTCTGCCAGCACGGCTAATGGAGCCAGAGCCAGGGGAATTATATAAGACAAGAGCATCCTGTGATTTAGAACGACACTGCAGTGAGAGTGAAAGTTGCACCGAGCCACTCAGTAGACAATTACACTGCTCAGTTGACAATTGCACTACACAGATGAAACCACGATTCAGATGAAGGAGCGTCTAGCACGTACTAGCTAAGAAGCACTGATATATCCAGTTAGCAGATATTTCAGCACCTGATCTGATCTAAATTAACCCGCGTACAGCCAGAGCTTGGATATGTGAAATCTGTTTTCCGAAATTACTCTCCAGAGACAATCTATCCAGCTACGTCAGACCTTCTAGCGCTCGGGTAGGAAAAAAATCAGGCGCACAATCCAAAAGTCGCGGCTCGCCCTGAATAAATATAAAATATAATATGCAGGGATCGGAATGCACTATTACCGATAGTTCCGGTCCGATTCGAAGGTGGGCAGTGCGATAAAGAGCAGTCGGCAGCTGACGGGAATATCTGTCAGTAGCTGTAGCTTAGCTGTATACGTCTGCTGTACCTCTAAGCTGAATAGTTGTCAAGCAAGCCAGATAAACCACACCAAACGAAACCAAACGAAATCAAACGAAATCAACCGAAATCAAATCAAATCAAATCAAATCAAACCGCGCCTTTGGCGTCGGTGGGTCTACTGCCGCTCATTTATATACGTACGGCTCGGCCGGCGGCCAAGATTCAGGCTCGGACCTTACTCTTAAATGCCCTAGCGCGGCGGGCGCAGCAGACCGCCTGCCACTACCACTGCCACATGCGAACAACCTACTCTGCTCGACGACGGCCGGTTACATGTCAGACGTCACTGATTCTCATGGACGTATGTACGCGTTTTCTACATAAGAGTAAGATCGGCCCTGCAGGATGACGCGCATCCAGCATGCACGGCCAATCGGCGCTGCCCGCCCCGAAAACGGGCATGACCAAACAAACCACTCCGCTCTCTCTCCCTGAGTCCGCGGTGCCCGGTGCGCCGCCCCAGACCCCGCTGTGCTCACTTCGCGAGCACCACTCCCGGGGATGGCCCTCTTCGAGCTGCGCTCGAACAGCTACGGGGTCCGAGGCAGCCCCTGCCGGAGGCATGCCCTGCCCACCAATAGGACTCAGCGAGGCCAGAGGACCGGATAGAGGCCAGTGAATGTGCAATAAATAAGAAAAATGTCCAGCGGCTAGTACATATCTCCGAACTCGGGCACGCCGTAGCGGCTCAGGTCCGAGTGGTCCGAGCCGTGGCGGTGGTGCGAGTGCGGGTGCCGTGGCCGGAAGCCCGTCTGGCCGCGGGTGCTGTTGCGGTACTGGTTGGTGTAATTGGGTCCTCGTGACTGAGCTGAAGGAGCAGTAGGAGGTGGAAGCGCAGGGGCGCTAGACCCGGGATATGGCTGGAAGGTGCCCTGCTGGGTCGGCACGGGGGTATGGCCCGAGGAGAACTGGAAGGGGAACCCACTCATATATGACGAGGGAACACCTGGCGGCAGCGGCATGGGCATGTTCGGCATGGTCATGGGTATAGGAGTCATAGCACCCATGGGAGCCAGGTTTGGTGGCACGAATGGCAGCATGCTGTTCATATCGGGCACTATGCCTGTGAAGCCGGGTGGCTGAGACCCGGGGTACCGTCCAGGATAGCCGCTGTATGGCTGTTGAGACTGGAACGACGACGGCTGGGGTCGTGGTGGTTGTTGGTATTGTGAATGCTGGGGCCCGTAACCTGGGAACGGACCTGGGATCCCATAGGCACGTTGCGTATGTGATTGTCGCTGGTGCTGCTGCTTACGATTCCGGTCGGTACTGGGGTATGGAGCAGCGCGGTGGTTGTGATTGCGTGTAAAGGTGTCACGGCCGTGTCGAGGGCCATTAGGCACGGTTGGGTTCGTGTTTGCAGTTGCGGTTACTATTTTGCTGGGTTGGTCCCGCGAGGGAGACGTGCTGCTATGACGAGGTCGTGGCTCGTCCGACGGACCAATATCCAGAAGCTCGTGTGGATCGTACTCAGGCACTTCCTTGTTGTCGTCTGCTGGCTCGTAGGGGTGGCCCTTCACGGACCCGGCCTCCGACTCAGCTTCAGACTCGGACTGCGACTCGGACTCGGACTGCGACTGCGACTGCGACTCACCTGACCTGGACTGAGACTCAGACCCGGACCCGGAGTTCGACTCCGAGTTGGATCCTCCAGACTCGTGTGAGCTGCCAGATTTGTTCCTGTTACTATCAGATATACTGGCACCAGACATCCGACGCGTAACTATCACTTCCGGCTCTGTCGACAGCGTCGGTTCGTACTCATCGTCGTTTTCCTCCTCCTTTTCCTGCTCCGTGTCGTCAACTTCTACCACCACTTCCGCAGCTTGGGCTCCTTTTTCCTGTCCTACTTCTCCATCCTCCACACCCCACACGTCGTACTGTTGGTGTCGCTCCTTTTTGTGCCGCTCCCGTTCCTGCTGTTCCTGTCCGTAGCGCTCCTTCTCTCGTCCATTATCCTCCACTTCCATGCTGCTTGACGAGAGTCGTACGTACTCCACTCCTCTGGGGGAACTTGGCTCGTGGTCGCTGGACTCCCCTATATCACTGCTGTTCGCTTCAACCCCATGGTCACGATCAGACGCATGCTGCTCGTCCGATTCCTGCCTGTCCTGTCCTGAGACGCCCTCTCCTCGCTTCTCCGGATTCATCGCACTCAGTTCATTCTCATCCACATGTCCTGGGTTCTTCTGGTCCGTTACATCTCCCTTCCCTGTGGGCATCCGCTTTCCATTCCTGAAGGCACCCTTTCTGGCTCCGAACTCCTCGCCATCTGCCACCGACTGGCTCTGCGACTTCTTCGTCAGACTCTTGATCTTCTTCTGGATTATATAGCGCTTGTAACTCGTCCGAAACGTGCTGAGTGACGGGGGCAGAGTCTTCGCATCAGCCGACAGCAACTTCGCGTCCTCGGCGAGCCTCAGAATCCTGTCTCTCAGCTCAACCATCTTCTCGCTCTCGATCCGAAGGTCGTATGTAGGCAGACGAAGCAACGGCATCTTTTCTCTCTCCACAGTCCTCTGTCTGCCTGATCTAGCAAGTTAGTGAAGTACGGGCTGGTGCTCGCAAAGATCAAAATGCATCAGCACCTGCGAGAGTCATCACGTGATACTGGCTTTGGGGCACGCCTCCGGCGGCCAGGGCGCTGCCCCGGACCCAGCTGTGCTCGCTGCGCCAGCGTCCAATCCCAGTGTCTCCCCGGATGCCATGATCCCATATAGCTTGCTTAGCCTGGGCTCGCGAAGCGAGCATAGCGGGGTCCGGGGCAGCGCCCCGGCCGCCGGAGGCATCTCCCGCCAATCCACTCCGCCCATCCGACCCACCCCATCTCACAGGTACCCAGCCACCCGACCCCCCCCCCCCCCCCCGGCCCCCCCGGGCCCTTCCGG
>JAKTSR010000190.1:0-24785 GCA_030580325.1 Sugiyamaella sp. yHKS617 | reverse complement strand
TCACGGGGGCACCCAAGCTTGATTTTGAGTATTTCGTGGAGACCAGTGGATCCTGGTCAAAGTACGAGGTTCATACTATTACCCAATTGCTCACTGTTCTGGCCACACCATTCGACTATGAAGACCACCCGGCCAGAGTTCCCCAGGATCTGCCCGCAACATGGGAGATGAAAAAGAACAAACCGCACTATATCAAGAAGTTTATTGGCGAACTTCAAAGTAAATTCACAATCAAAACCTCTCATAATATCAAGGCCAATCGACGGTCACTGAGTTCTGTTCCTTCTTCACCAAAATATCGCAAACGAGACGCAATCATGGTCGGGGCGAGATTCCTGGCTATTAAGTTGGCGGCCAAGTAGGAAGTAGCAGCATCCTGTTCATAGCATTTTTAATATATTCAATACACTACTGATCATTTATTAATCTTGATGATGATTTAGTTTAGTAACTAAACAATAAGTATATTAAGATTAACATATATATTATTTTAATTATTAAAGTCAGAGTTCGAGTCTCCGTGCTTCTAGAGTAATAAAGTAAATATACCAATCTATAAAGCAATTCTATATCTAACCGGAAACATCATGGAACTTCCTCTGTTACCAGCTTACTCTCAGGACGAGAGGCCCGCTGGTATTTTCCAGAATATCTCTGAGGGAAGAATACCCCGACTGTATTGGATCCAGTTCAGAGGATGACTTTGTTGGATGATCGGGACCTGATCGGCATTCCGGCGTGTATGCATGCAAGGTTAAGCTTATCTACAAGCACCATCATCTCGAATTGTTTAAAAATATTTATCTAGCCATCGATTATGGTGTACACTGCGGTGGAACAGACGCGACTATTACCTTAATGCCAAAGTGAGCGTTATGTCTAGACCCAGTCGGTGTGCCGTCATTGACATAGCAATAGCCGTCAGCTGCCGTCTCTCTTGACAAATCGAGGATTATCCTTTTCTCTCATATATTGAATCTACTGCACTTGACAAGTACCTCTTGATACAGGGGGGTATCCATTACCCATCTCACCCTAGTTCCTCATGCGATTGGTAAACTAGTCACGCAGAAGAGAGAAACGGGTGCGTCGTGCGAGCCTGCCCGAGCTCACAAAACCAGTTACCTCTACTACAAACACCGTCTGCGGGCCCCACACCCCGACTCGAGCGAAGCGAGAGGAGCCACGGGGTCCCGGGCAGCGCCCCGGACGCCAGATGCTTACCCCTGAAACGAGGATCGGCACCTGATAAGATAACGCCGTGCTCGTAGAACATGGGGTTCTGAGTAGTACTGCCAGCCACCCATCGACAGACTCGACAGAAGTGTTACTGACTTGCTATTTGATTAAGCTGTCTGTAGTGAATTGTGTCTGTGGGCCGTTGATGCCAGTGGAGTCCGAATATGGAGGGCCGTTCTTTTCCGCCCTCGGAGACGCTTGATAGGCGAGATGAAGGCAGCTCGGACCAGTACCAGAGCCTTGATGTAGATACCAATGGAGGTGGCGATGGTAACGGTAACGGTAACGGTAACGGTAACGGTAACGGTAACGGTAACGGTAACGGTAACGGTAACGGTAACGGTAACGGTAATAGTAATAGTAATGGTGATGGCGACGGTGATGGTGAGATTGACGATAATGACGATTTTGGTGAATTTATATCCACAGCAGCTGCACAGACACCGATTCGAAACGATGGTTTTCCCAGTCAGCTGATGGTAGACACATCCCTACCGAAGTTCTACGAGCGCAGGTTGTCATCTGTATCTGTCACCAGATCAATTTCCACGGTTTTCTCTCGACTGGACCCTAGCCAGAGTCTGGGCAGCTACGCGAATGCCAGTGTCAGCGGCAGTGGAGATGCTGGAAGTGGCACGTTTGAGCAGCTCGAAATGGATGGTCAGCATGATTCAGACGTGGGAGAATCTGGGCCAGAGTCGGGCCACGACGACGATCTGGACGACGTTGTAATTCACGCTGACCATGAATCCAGTGAGAGACTGAATCAGGAATCGTACCCAGCTGCCGGCCGGGCTCTGACTGAGCTGGAAATTCAGCAGGTTGGCATAGATGTCGATGTCGATGTAAACCCGAATGCTGAGTCAACGGAAATGAGAGAAATGGACGATGTGGTGGACATAGCGAGTGTGAGCAATATAGCTGCGCCTTCTAAACCGCATATATCTTCACGGCCCAACCCGCAATCCCCGTCCGTGTACCATGTTCCATATGGAAGGCCGTCTCCCGTCTCATTAACACCGGTGGACCCCTCTCCTATGCGCCCGGAGTCACCAATGCTGATGTCGTCGTCGACCGGGTCTCCTCTTATTCAGCCATCCACGCCAGAATCGATCCGAGGAAGACAGATTCACTCGATTGACGGCCGGTTCCACACTCGGATGAGCTCGAACACCAGCGGACTATCCAGCAATCTGTTCAACCGCCATCTCGACTCTGTCAGCTCTCTGCTATTTGGCCGATCTAATGGTCCTCCTGGGAAAAAGGCTGGTTCTCTTCTAGACTCCAGCTCGAACGGAACAGGAAACCCTGACTCGATTTCTGGAGGTAGTAACGATGACGATATACTGGTCGATCTCCCGTACCAGAACACCCCATGGGAACCCATCAGATGGAGCAAACTGCGTAAGATATCTAACCAACTGTATTCAGAATCCGCTCACGGTCTCTATGGACACCCTACGTGCGTATTCCCAGCCACGTTCATTGCTGTTGGAATGAGCCGCGGCCACGTTCTCGTCTTCGACTACCAACAGAATCTCAAACATGTGTTGGGCCTGAAATCAAAACTCCCTGAATGGGGCCAAGTGACGGCTCTGGCTGTATCGGCCGACCACACTTTTGTCGGCGTCGGCTACTCACAAGGCCATATCGTCACTTGGGAACTATCTAAACCCCTGACTCCAAATATCCACATCTATCCATTGGACAACAATTTTGATATCAAACCAGATGACAACAAAGAGGGACACATCCTCGGTTCATCCGTGGTGCATCTAGCATTCGTCAACAAACGACACAGCGCCCTCATCTCTGCAGATACTCGAGGCATGGCGTTTGCTCATGATACCGTGCGAAACATCCGCCGCCATGTGAACACCAAACGCATTCTCGGCAGGTATCGCCCACAACCCAACACTAAAAACAGACCCATGACAATATTCGCTTGTGCACCACGCCCAACGGGTAGCAATCCGCTTGCTGACGACCTTGGGCTCGTGGCGCTCATGACGCCCTACCTCTTGGTGATAGTATCTATCCACCCGCAGATTCGCACTCAACTGAAGCTCGCGAGAAGCAAAGAAATCGCCAGTTCCATGGGTCTCAGTGCCTGTTTAGCGTGGTTTCCGGCCCCGAATCCCTCAACCCACAGCTCGCGACTGGCCTACTGCTGGTCCAACGTCGTCTACACCGTTGACGTCTCGCTCGTCCGCGACCCTTTCACAGACGAGCTTACGACCTCATTTTCACCGACGCGCAAACTCGTCTGCGACGAGTCCATTGTCGCCCTCCAGTGGATCAACACACAGGTACGTGTTGCCCGGTCGGCCTCCGGCAGCCGGGGCGCTGCCCCTGAGCCGTTGCTCCTGATTCGCAGGAGACCACTCACGGTGGCTGGCCTCCTTGACCGCAGCGAGAGCAGCAGCGGGGTCCGGGGCAGCGCCCCGGCCGCCGGAGGCGTGGACGCAGAGCTAACATGTTCAGATTGTGGCACTGGTCACTGTGACACAACGGCTGCTCATCGTTAATACGAAGACGATGGTGGTCTCCGAGACGGAGGACTTGCTCGATAAGCATATTGTACACCACGACTACTTTTCGTACAACTTGCACAATTTACTGGTGAAGCGCCCCGATTCGGCGCTGGCCCAGCCTGCTGTTGTTGCTGACGCGTTCTTCAATAGCATTCGGGGATACAAGGGCAGGCTGTTTTTGATGGGCAAGTACGAGTTTGTGGTTGGATCATTGTCGAACTGGGCAGACAGGCTGCTGGACGTAATGGAGAGCGGCAGGTATGTGAAGGCTATAAAGCTTGCTACCGCTTACTATTTGGGTGAGGAGGACTTTGTATCAGTGGGATTGCCAGCCAGTGAGGCAGAACGCCATGCCGTGGTGCTCAGAAGCTTGCCAGACTTGATTTTTGCCTCGCTGGGTTACACTCTGAAGAGTGACATGAACAACGAGAACAGCTCGATGAAGGACTCAGTGGTCGGACTCACGGATGCTTGTATCACTGCTACTATTGCAATGAGCGAAACAGACCTCCTGACAGATATATTCGAACTGTTTGAGTCTACTACCTACAGAAAAGTTTTCTTTGAACAGTTGGCTTCGTTTATTTACGATGGAGATATCAAATCACTGCCTCCAAAGGTGTTTAAAGAGCTCGTCCTGTTTTATTCGACTTCGAGCGATGTTCTTGAGGACTTGACATGCAGACTCAGCACAGACACTCTGGATATCGACCTGATTTTCTCGCTCTGTCGCCAGTACCATCTGCGTGACACTCTGACTTATATCACCAACTGCGCCTTGCGTGACTTTACAACGCCTTTAGTAGACTTCGTGGACCTAATACTGCAAGTAACAGGGCAGTCGAGGCAGGTAGTCTCTGGGACTGGCTCAACTGTATCCATTGAAGACGCAGACGGCGTTGATCTAGAGCAGTTGGTCCAGGAAGCCGACAAGGTGTATCCGTACTTGTCTTACATTCTGACTGGCCGGGTGTATCCTACGGCGCTGTTGTTCACTGACGATGACCTGGCTTACTATGGTAAATGCGCTACTTACTATGTGTTGTTTTCGGGTAAATCTAAGTCGACCCTGGACTCTCGCTTTCCTTACTTGATCACGCTCATTAACTACAACAGCTCGGCGTTTTTTGCAGCCCTCAATGAAGGGTTTGAAGACACCTTCATGAATGGCGGGGAAAGAATCGAACATGGATCTGATTACCCCCCTGAGGAACTCGCTTTCGGAGCTACTGTCAGCAGACAGTTTATTATTAATATCCTTCTGGATGTTTTCTACGATGAATCCAACCGACTGGGGCCAGAGAAACGCATCTTTCTGGATATTTTTATTGCTCGTAACTATCCAAAGTACGTTCAGTTTATTCTTCTTCCCGGTAAAATATTTTCCAAACTACTCTACGAGCTGTGTTATTGGAACGATGCAGCACTAAAGGAAGAGAGAGAGATTGCGGTCAATTCGCTTCTGACCCAGTTCAAACCGCCAGATCTTGAGAACCTCATAGCCACGCTGTACGAAGTCAAGTTCTATTCGACTTTGGTATATCTATTCCGTTCAGAAAGGCAGTACTCCAAACTGCTAGAGGTTGCGTTCGAGTCATTTCAAGCTGGCGAGCTGGACGCCGAGCAATTGTTTGATGTTATTGAGGAATGTCTCGTGAACACTAGGACCATGAGTCAGGCTAAACAGAGAGGCACATTAGACAGGTTGCTGGGTGCTAATTTTGAAGTTTTGGTAACGCTTGACGTTGAAAGGTTGGTTCAGCTGGTGAGCAGGTTTTGCCCTCATATTCACGATTTGGTGTTCAAGCTAAGCAGCGACGCTCTACAACTCAAATACTTGAAGATTCTGTTCAAAGCGGTTGGCCAAAGTGAGCAGCATGGCCAGAAGTTCCTTCCTACTCTGCGCTCTCGTACTCTGTACATCACGCTTTTGGCTCAAAACAATGAAAGTGACGAGATATATCACTTGCTGAGCACCATTCTCACGGAGAATTCAGATATTGAACTGCCTAGCATTGTAGACAGTCTCATTTCCTCGAAGAGTATAGACTCCCTGGTGCTTTTGCTTGAACGACAGGGTCGGATTGGCGAAGCTATGATTTACTTGCTAGACCATGTCTTGTACTTGAATGATGAGTATATGGCTGTTTCACTAGCAGCAGGAGATGTAATGGGTTCAGACTCAGCGGTTGAAGTGAGCCAGGTTGAAGACCAGCTAACGAGATACACTTCTATTGGCATCAAACTTTGTCTGGACGAAGAGCGCCGAGGGAGCCAGGGTGGGTCCGAGAATTCCGGCGAGGTGCTTTGGATCCGTGTCATAGACACTCTTATCGATCTCCTCAAAGACACCGTCACTGGAGACTCTGAAAAGGCCCTCTCGTTGGAATCTCAGAAGCAGTTCAAACACTCGCTCCTTCGTAGCGCCTTGTCATCACTTCTAGGATCGCCCTCCAACGTAAACGGACTCCAGCATGATGCGACCATTGTCAGGATATTCAGATCCATCCTAACGCCAGAGTCAACTAAGAGCCGAACTGTCGGCAGTCTGCGACCGCTGCTGGACGATATGTTCACAGCCTACAACTACCAGCACACGATGCTGAGTGTCGTTGAGCAGCTGCTAGATGCCGATACCTATGTGAGCCTGCTCGAGCTGGTCAGCGAAAGGCTCCGGGGATGGAAAGTATCGAAATCTGGCGAATGCGAAGGTTGTGGAAGGAAGGTCGTTGGTGTCGGTGTGGACGCCGAATGGCTCTATAACCAGTGGGAGCAGCGCCAGAAGGAAAAGACCGTCTCGAAGCTGAAAGGGAACGTTCGTAAGGACAAAGGCAAGGGAAAAGGCGCGAAGACCGACACAGTCATCGCTGGCCCTCGCACCGAAGACCAGGACGACATGCTCGTGGTGTTCAAGTGCGGTCACACCTACCACCGAGGCTGCCTCAGACGTCTAGGCAGCAGCGACGAGATCCAGTGCATCGTTTGCGGCTAAATACCCACTATTTATTCTAATGTACACTAGAGACAAGCATCTAGGCCCCCCCACTCGCTTCCGACGGCCTGGGCACTGCCCTGAAACCTGGTTAGCACCAGAGACCGTCGTGAGCGCCGTGGCAAGAATAAAAATCTGCCGTGGCACTGCAGATTCCTCGTCACGGCACTGCAGGCTGTGGTGCATTCCACGTTGCCCAGATATACAGTCCTTTCAGTCTCTCTCTGTCAGACTCAGAACCAGCGTGTCGACTGGACAATCGTTTGCTTCAGTGATATCGCCGTATAATCGCAATGCACCGTGGCATGAGTAGAATGTTTTCAGCTTTGGACATCTGAGAGTTAAACAGGTATATATAGCACCCCTAGATTGGGAAATAGACCAGGCATCAATAGCTCAAGTGGTTAAATAACATTACTCAATATTTAACTTCCGATGTTGGCCAAGATTCAAGTAGTTGAGATACGATCGCTGTAAAATGGGTGGAACCGACAGGTGTAGAAAGAGTGATACTCAAGGTGATACTCATAAGGGACGGATTAACATGAGAAGATTCTATAATCTCTCCGCGATTCGTGAATCTCTACTCTATACTATATTGGAATGTGACAACAGGGGAGAATTATAATCGAATGTAGGCGTTCTTCTGTTATCGAATGGCGTGAAAGCACTCCTCAAATTCTGCATCTATAAGCTTGAACTGTCGGAAACCACGACACAGAGCTGGTTTCAGAAAGAAAGATTCAAGGTTGCTTCTCGAGTCAAAGTCGACCAAGTGCTTAAACACAAAGTCCTGTCATTCCTAGAAATTCCTCCCAAGGAAAATAGATCCTCTATATCATACTTTCAACGCATACCTCGTGGGAAATACCGCTAAAATTGTTTTCACTAGTTCTTGGAACTGTTTCTAACAATTCTGCAACTTGGAATAAATCTTCGCGGCTATGCCCTTTGCTAAATTCCCCCACACTATGATACTGATTCTGCCATGAAATCTTCTCCGGTCTATAGGCAGTCGACTAATGTATCACTGTCTGTTTTGGGACCGGTTCCAAGCAATGTGGAACCTGAATTGTATTCCCGTCTGCATATTTATAAAACTGTGAAGACTTGTCGGTCTTTTCCAGTAGTCCAATAATCCGTACTATCGAAAAGCTCGACAGAGCTATCAAAGCTTCATCATACGAGCCAGCCAATTCATATGCCTTCGCTCGCAAGCATTGGCATGGGAAATCCGTTCATTTAAGGGATCAGTCTGTTACGAGCCATTTTGAGACCTTTCTTTAAAGGTGTGGAAGAAAACACACTAGTGTCGAGCAGCGCTTTCACTAGATCAGCATCATGCTCGCCTACATAATATTTGAGGTCAGCAAAGTAGGGACATGTCATAAGGACCCACCAAGTAGGAAGCGACGTGGTAACTGTATTAGCATGTCAGGTTTTTGAAGCGAGCAGTTCGGACCATCGTAAGCCTAGATTAGCAATTCCCACAGAAGAGCAACATTATTCATAATATAATACTAGAATTACCTCACTATACATGGCCCACTTTACCAACAATCGAAATACTCCTTGTCCTCTGTGTATCTGTCTTGAGTGTCAAAGACGACAGTTTTTGACGAAATCAACTGGCGACGGGTTTTCTCCAGAATTCTAACGTTGTGCAGGTAAAGCTTGGGGACAGGCCATTTTAACACGTTGTCTAAGGAAGATAGGAAATAGCGGGGAGAACCTAAATCTATGTAGCCTTGCCGTAGACGAGGGCAATTACTCATCAAGGTATCGACGAAATTAGCTGAACGATAATCATAAGTGGTCAAGACGATCTCCTCCAGACGCGGAAAGCTGATATCGTTCAACTGAGTCTTCACCGTGACCGGAAGGATAAATCTTGTTACTTTCAGAGTTTCCAAGTGGTCGGTTGTCAGCTTGTTGGAGTTGAGAATGTGGACTGGAAAAAGACAATCATTGAAAACCAGATGATTCAGCTTACCCAATCTTCCCGTTCGAGCTACAAGATCTTGCACTCTTCCGCTCAGAACCAAAGTATCTAGCGGCGGCCAATTGGTGCTGCCCGTAGGAGCTGGATCGTCCTCGTCCCACTTTTCACTATGGCTGTCGTCTTCATAACCCCGCTGGCCGTCCAAACACAAAGTCTTTAGATTCGGAAAGAGCGCTGGAATGTATTCGAGCAGATTACTCACGAGAATTGGATTCAGCACTATTGATAAAAATTCGAGCTTTGGAAAGAGATATAAGAGCGGTAGTAGAGTGTGAAAGTGCTTATCATACTCGAGGTCCAGTGTAAGCTCCTTAATGTTGACAAGGGTTGTAATGCTGGTCGTCTGCCAGAACCGCCAACAGTACGGTTGGAGATCAGACGCACGGGGAAGCCCGACAGAGTAGAAATGAACAGGGCCTAGCGTGCATATAATGAGCTCGCGTGTGCTGCTCGAAAGAGATTGCAAAGCTGATAATAAGTCGTGATATTGTTCCCTGGCCTTATGTTTATCATGGTCGACGTATAACCTGACAGTCTCGGGATGCATCTCCTGAAGTAGATGAAATGCCAATTTATATCTGATGGATATTTCCATACGACCAACTGTCACCGTATATCGTGAAAACATTTGCTCAGCGGATCTAGAGTAATCTGAAATATACAGTGTCCTGAATCTGCGAGGCGACTTAGCGAGCGTTCCTAAATTTGGCAGAAAAAACTCGCAAAGCGATTTCGCTTTTTCATTGTCATAATAGGCAAGCTCTACTAGCTGGCTATTATCAAATACGAACCTTCGCCATCGTTTCGAGACTGCTCGGAACAGAAGTATGTCCTCCCGAGGGAGATAAGAAAATATCAGCAATAAAACTTTAGGGGAAATCGTGCTTAATGTGTCCCTATCAGTTTTTGGACCGGTTCCCAGCAACTCAGAAATATGAAACCAGAGCTGTCTTCCAGTTTTCCTCATGAATATTTTCCACCGTCCATAGTCGTGTTCATCTGGCTTGCTCTCGGTCTTATAGTATTTATAAAATTGCGAAGACTGGTCTCCCTCCGCCAGCAATCTCTCTAATTGGTACACTTTCCTCGCTTGATTTTCTATCCCGAGATAAACTTTTGACAAATCGACCATAGCTTCATCATATGAGCCAGCCAACTCGTATGCGCTTGCCCGCAGCTCGTAAAGTCGTTCCCTGTCATAGCCGTTGGCATGGGAAATCCGTTCATTTAGCAGAGGGATCAGTCTCTTACGGGCAAGCGTTCTCAAACGACCACGTCTAATAGGGGTGAAAGACGAGGCACAAGTTTTGTCGAATATCCGCAACGCTCTTAACAGATCAGCATCCCGCTGACCGACGTAGAATCTAAGGTTGAGGAAGTGTTCGAAACAGAGGGCGTTGGCGGAAGTTTCCATTGCGACGTGACTTGAAGAACATAAAGACTTACTAACTATCTTTTATACGAAAACGAACATAATTTGACGCATTCCCGAATTTCCCTGGAATTTCCCAATGGATCCACGTACTTTGCGCTCGCATCATGCATGCACATGCACCAACTTTATGCTGACATATTGAAAGAAACAGGCGCCCGAAACACGATTATTTACCTCTACAACGTCAGCTTTGTAGGAAACATGTTGCAAGCTAGTCTCATAGAAAGAAATCTTTGTTGCGGGTTGGATAGGTAAATGCGCACGACGCAACTAGGTCGTGCAAACTGTGTCACCTCGCATTTAAGATATTAAATTGGTATTCTCATTTGTTGCCTAATGTAGGCTTTTGCTAGTGGAAAATTGTATATATCGTATTTCGGTATTATCCATTTGATGTTGATCCCTGAAACTTAATGATATCCGCTTGGAGGCCATTTTCGCCATCTATGCTTCCCACTTCACCTGCTTTCTAGCTTGATTCCCTTAGGTGGGTTTTCTACAACATTCCTCAATTATAAACAGAAAACAACTAATAACAAATTGTATATTGATTCTGGTATTCATTTCTCCTAATTATTGAAGATATGAATATGCCATTACTTGTTGTCGGCCAAGACATTTGTTAGTCATTTATGGGTCACACCACTTGTGCCACGACGGATTAAATATTTTTAAGTTGAGCCACCGGCACACCGCCTGTGCCGCCACTCAATTAATTTTCTTATACTAGTTACGGCACAAGTACTCTATCTGTGCCCGCACAGGTGGTGTCCCATTAATATCTTTAATCGGTCGCAATCGGTCGTTCCCATACATTTTTCCTATATTAGATGGGTCGTGGCACCGCTACACCACTTGTGCCACGACCGATAAAATATATCTAATGTCTCGCCGGTTTTCATGTTTTCCTAAATCGTGGCACAGCTACACTGGCGCTGCCCACGATTGTCGTACAGGCACTGAGGGTGATGTTTCTGACACTTGAAACAGAACAATTATTCATCAGAGGTTCGTTTATAACATCCATGTGTATGATATGTACTGTATTATCTGAGTTTTCTCGGTTTAGTTAGTGACCACTGCATGTTCGTTGCTGATCGCGGTATAGTGGCCGTAATGATAAGAGAAGTTTCCCCGAGAAAGTTTACCAAGGAGAAATTTTCTAGCGATAGTGTCAATTAACTACAGCGGCGTGAAGGTCACCGGCTAAACTCGCTGTTAAGGTACCTTCAAGTCGCTTGTCGGCGCCAAACGGTTTGGTATAATAATAGGCGGTCCAAATATCTGAGCTCTCCTGGTTGCTAATGCTTTCTCTCTGCGGCGGTCGAGGTGCCCAACTCGAGCGCAGCGAGAGTTGCTACGGGGTCTGGGGCAGCGCCCCAGCTGCCGGAGGCAGGTGGGCCCAACTCGAACTGAGCAAGAGTTGCCACGGAGCGCCCCAGAGGCGACAGACGGATAAAAAATGTATATTTTAGAGCACTACTGGAGAGCGCGGACGAGGTCGCCGAGGAGGTCGTTCGTGTCCTCGAGGCCAATGGAGACGCGGAGCAGGCTCTCGCTGACCGAGGTATCGCTCATGCATCGCCACTCGACGAGGCTCTCAACGCCGCCGAGCGAAGTCGAGTGCTGGAACAATTTGAGCTTGGACGGGAAGTAGCGTGCGGTCTCTTTATCTTTGAGCTCGATGGAGAAGACGGGCGGGCCGCCGAGCGGTAGCTGTTTCTTCACGAAGTCTTCGGTCTGCAGCGACGAGTGGTGGAGTTTGGCCAGCGCCGGCAGTCCATCGATATTGTCGGCCAGGAATTTCACGATCTTGTTGGCGCTCTTGTACTGCAACTTGATTCTATAGTTGTATGTTCGCAGCGAGCGCAGAAGTAGCCAGGCCTCAAGCGAGCCGGGGTTGGCTCCGGTGAAGTCTCGGTCCGACATCAACGAATGCGCAACGTTCAGATCCTTGCTCACAAGAATACCTGACAGCAGATCCGAGTGGCCCCCAAAGAACTTGGTAGCCGAGTGCATGACCATGTCCACTCCGTGGGCCCAAGGGTCCTGCAATGGAGGAGGAGCAAAGGTAGCGTCGAGCACGAGAAAGGCGCCTCGCGAGTGGGCAATCTTAGCGTAGTGTTCAATGTCAAAGGACTTTCCCGTGGGATTCACAGGTGTCTCCAGGTGAATAATGTCGCCCTTTTGCAGCAGCTCTGGGTTGGTGTCCAGGTCGTGATGCACTTTCAAGCCGAAGTTACGCGCATGAATCTTCAGCAGCGAGTGGCATCCGTGGTAGCCATCGCCAATGAAGACATTCTTCGGGTTGTAGTGCAACAACATCGCATGAAAAGCAGACATGCCCGACGAGAACAGCACAGCATGGCCCCCGAGAATGCCGCCCAGAACCTTCTCGGCTCGCAACACGTTCCGCTGCGAAATGCGTGAGTAGATATGGTCGCGGCGGTCGTACTCGCCATTGGCAGCAAACTCTTTCGCCGTCATCAGCTTCGACGGGTCGCTGTTGTACCGGAAGATGGTCGACACATGGAGAGGGGGCGCCACATCCGCCGTCTGGGCCAGCCCGTCGTCTCCGTGGACCGCCAAGGTGCTGCTCTCGAACTCTTCGTCATCCAGCCCGGTCGCGGCCAGAAGCTGTTCTAGCGAATGCACATCGGACATCCTCGCTCTCTATCTCTCTTTCTATCTCTTTTTCTCTCTCGATTTGCTCTCTAGTTTCTCTCGCTATTCTCCCGAACTCGACTTCAACTCGACTCTGCCTCGTTCACACCCGCAATTGACAAAAACCAGTCTGTCTACAACTCTGAGTCACCCTCTACATCCAACTGTAACCCTCTCACTCCACACCTTCACTTCCCGGTCACGTGCCTGCCGCCGATCAGGGACGGGACCCTACCTCCAGCCAACCCCTCGAGCGCACAGGTACGCGCACGGGCGGGGAGGGGCATACATATGTGTCTCATCATGACACATGCGCAGCACGGGATCGTGGTCTACTCGGTGTGGACGGCAGCGGCATCACGGTCGTAGTAGGCCACGAGCACGATCTTGAACTCGGAGCAGGCGATGCCGAACTGCTTGAGCAGACGGGTCTGCTTGCCGTCCAGGACCTGGCCCTCGGTGCACACGGTATGGTCGCCCGAGAGCATGACCTTGCCGCTCTTGAGCTGGGTTGGCACGCCGAGAGCACGGATGGTTGATTCTAGCGAGTGAGCCAGAGGCACGTCCTCCTCGGCCGGGATCTGGCCGCCGCGCGAGTACACGACGCCGGCGGGAATTGTGAAGGTCAGCGGAGCCACCACTCCAGCACGGGCAAAGTCCGACTTGACAAACGACTCGAAGTAGTCGCGCACCACCTGGGGCTCCTCGTCGGTCAGCAGCAGACCCACGTCGCCGCTCATGTGCTTCGTCAGCTGGGCCAGGTTCTCGCGGTGCTCCTCTTCAGGCGTCCGGCCCAGAGCCTTCTGCATGACTCGGGTACGGCCGAACAGGATTTTGCTGCCCTTCCAGTCCTGGCGAATGGTCTTCAGAAACGTGTTGCGCATGTTGTCCACCCGAAACACCCACGTGTATGCGTACTTGTCCACATTCTCCTTGATGTCGTCGCCTATCCGCTCCTTGTCCTGGCGGGTCTTCTTGTCGGTCCGGGTCAGGTTCACTGGTGCGGGTTAGTGCCTGCTCGGGAGGGGAGGGGGCGGTGTGCCTCCGGCGGCCGGGCGCTGCCCGGACCCGTTGTGCTCGCTGCGCGAGCGCCTTGGCTTCGCGGGTCAAGGCCGGGGTCCGGGCCTGGGATCCGGATCTGGGATTCGGGCCAGAGAACTGGCTCAGAGGTTGGCTGTTTGTATGTCTGGCTCAAGGCGTATTTTGACTCCAGTACAGTGTACTCTGGGCTCCTGTTCTGGGCCCATGTTGGGCATGTGCCCTGCTACCAGAGATCAGGCTAAGCAGGCGGGTCTGGGGCCGGCCAGGCTGAGCCCGCAAATGAAGCACAAGCACCTCTCGCTGGGGCGGTGCCAGCGACGTATCCCTACTTACCGAGCTTGGCTCTCTTCGATTTGGGCATTTTTTGTCTGGGGTTTCGATTGTCTGGTGCTATGGGAAAAGATCAAAATAAATTTCAGTCCTATGCAGGTCGCGATCTGCACATATTTTTTTCCTGCAAAAAGTGCCCTTTATCGCTCTCAGGGGGTGCACCGCCGTGCGGGGCCGGTGTACGCCTCCGGTGGCCGGCGGACCCCGTGGCTCCTCGAGCTCCGCTCGAGGACGGCCCCGCCACCGGGAATGGTGCTCGCGCAGCGAGCACAGCGGGGTCCGGGGTCGCGCCCCGGCCGCCGGAGGCGCCACCCGCCGACCTGGTGGGACCTCTTCATGCGCGGCTGACCAGGGGTATAAAAGGCTGGCAGAGCTGAAAATTTCCTGATCTCTTCCTGTCTTCAGAAACATACTCGAGACCGGTCGAGCAGGGAGTTTGTATGAACATCTCCGAGAATGATTTGATCCAGTTCCACAGGGCCCATTTTGGGTCTGATCCTGGCACGGACAGTGTCCGCTGGGAGCCTGCTGAGTCGGCCGCTGCTGCTGATGCTGCTGCTGGTGACCAGGGCTTCCATGCCAGCGCCCGGTACTATCCAGATGGGGTGCGACGAACCATCACGGACGAGCAGATTGCGTTTTTCCGCGCTTCAGAGCTGCGCCGGCGGGACCTGGACCTGGCTCGCCAGTCCATAGCCCGGAGCACTCAAAGCACTGCCCAGTACAGCTCCCTGAACACCACTCAGAGCATCGCCAAGGGGGTGTCAGCTGATAGACCCAGTGGCAATGCGAGTTCTCGGGCCAATTCTTCTGTTAGTTCCAGTAGCAGTAGCAGTAGCAGCAATGGCGGGAACGGGAGTGTCGCGTCGACAAAACAGGCGAGCGTGTCGCTTTCGCGTCCTGAGAGCGTGGAGGAGACCAAGCCCTACACCCCGCTGGCCAACAACAGCGACAACTACAGCACGCTGTTTGGCCAGTACGAGCCATACATGCTGCGTCTAGACGACGAGTGCGACACAAACTTCATCGAACTCTGCCGGCGCTACAAGGTCCAGCACTACTACCCAGTTCTTCCCCTCTCGCACTGATATCTCACACTGATCTCTCACGAACTCACTACTCACGGAGCTCACTACTCACAGTAAGTAGGCACACGCTGGCAGGCAGGCCGGACCGGACTCTCGAATGATGAAAAACCAGTCATCCTTAACCATACGTCGTGCGCCAACCATTATTGTCATTTCCGGCGCACGGACCTGATGACCAAAATTGGGTAATTCTGAAACCAGCCCGTCCCAGCCTGTCTGTCCCCGCTCTCGGGGACCAACGCTCGCGCAGCGAGCACAACGGGGTCCGGGGCCGCGCCCCGGCCGCCGGAGGCGTCACCGCAGCCAGCGGAGCGACCACTAACAAGTGAACAGGAGACACCACGAGTACTGTGAATATATATATAGATGTGTACCTCGTAAGCAGGTCCGTAGGTAGTGTGTATGGTACAGGGAGCTAGATACAGTAGTAGCGGTCGCCGAAGTCGCCGAGGCCGGGGGTGATGTAGCTGTTGGCGTCGAGACCGTCGTCGACGACGCCGGTGACGATGCGGACGCGCGGGAACTTGGCGGTGAAGTTGGTGATGCCCTCGGGCGAGGCGATGAGGTTGAGGAAGACGATGCGCTCCTGGGCGACCCCGCGCGACAGCAGCACGTCCACGGCCATCATGGCCGAGCCGCCGGTGGCCAGCATGGGGTCCAGCAGGAACACGTAGCGCTCGGCAATGTCCTCGGGCAGCTTGTCGTAGAACAGCTTGGGCTTGGTGGTCTCCTCGTCGCGCTGGATCAGGATCTTGCCTATGCGCACCGACCGGCAGCAGTCGCGCAGGCCCTGCTCCATCGACTCACCCGCCCTCATAATCGACACGCCACAGATCTTGCCCTCGAAACTGACGCCGTCAAACGACGTGCCCAGCGGCGTCGACACCTGCTCCGGCTTCACAGGCAGCCGGTTCAGGCCCTCCTCCACCAGCAGGCGAATGATCCGGTCCGAGTAGAAAATGAAATCGCTCCGTGGCGTGCTCTGGTCCCGAATGATGCTGTGCCTGTTAGCCCTGGATCCTTTTCTCTTCCCGGGGCGCTGCCCCGGACCCCGTGGCTCCTCTTCGCTGTGCTCGAGGAGGTCAATCCCGGGAGTTCGCGCGGCCTGGCCCAGCCCAGCCAGCAGCCAGCAGAGTCGCGGGAACCGACCCTTACGAGCTTAGCGAGAAAGGTTACAGAATCCTGGTTCGGGTCCCCTCCCCTCCCCCCTGCTCCGCTTCTCAAGTGTTCATGTTCATGTTCAGCTCATGTCCCACTGGGCGACCTACTGCCCGTCCGGCACCTACGTATACAGACCCCGCAGCTGGTTCGTCTGCGGCAGAATCGACACTGTCTCCGGGAACGCCATTGCCTCTCAAAACTTGTCAGAACACGTCAAACTCGCACAATCTCTCTCTGTCTGAACGAACACTGCGGTTCTGAACTTCACGGGATCCGCTGATAATAAATATTTCTCGACATGCACCTCCCCACTGATAAGACCCGACGTCCCTAACCCGCAGCGCCCATGCCCGCGGCCCCCTGACCCCGCCCCGATAGCCTCCGCGCCCTCCTCTCGCTCCGCTCGACGAGGGCCAGTTCCCCGGGTGCAGCGCTCGCGAAGCGAGCATAGCGGAGTTCGGGCCAGCACCCCGACCGCCGCAGGCACGGGGGTGACGCCTCCGCCGCCGTTGGGAGCGAGGGCGCTGTTTAGACGTCATTATATCGTTATTAGTTATGTAGATAGCCGGTTGGTCGAGGGGCCGAGGTGCCGAGGGAAGTCAGAGGACGCCGGCGAGGCGGACCGGCCAGTTGCCGGGCGCAGTGTTGGCCGGGGTCGGGTTGGCGGCGGGCTCGGTGTGCAGGCCGGGGGCGGCCAGGGTGGGCGATACGACGGTGCTGTGCGGGACGGAGGCCGACACGGAGCGGCGGGCGCTGGCGCTGGCGTCGTACTTGAGGTGGGTTACGAGCCCCAGGTTGTCGCGCAGAAACTCGAAGCGGCCAGTCGAGGCGGGCGCGTCGTCGTAGACAGCGCAGGCCGTGTGGAACTCGTTCTGCGTGAAGGTCAGAGTGCCGCCCAGCTGTTTGAGGGTACCGTGGTACAGCACTTGGGCCGGGATGAAGCCGTCGCCGCTGGCCCAGCCGTCATTGACAAGCGTTTGGTAGGCCGATATAGCCGCCCGGAAGATGGTTCCGTAGGTCGAGGGGTAGTGAGACGTCAGCGACGGTAGCGACGACTGGGGTCCTAACTGTGACTGCTGCTGCATACTGTTGCTGGTCGGAAGAGACCCATTGCCGGCGTTAGTGGTAGAACAGAGTGCTTGGGGCGCTTGCTGCTGAGACGACTGTTGTAGCGGTGGGGACAGTAGCGAGTTCCAGGAAGTCGGTCCGTTGAGAGAGCCCATGTTTAGGCTGGACGTTGCCGAGGTAGACCACATACTGGACCCGATGCTCGATGTTCGGCGGCCAAAAGCACTCCAGTCGGGCGAGGGTGCCGACGTCTTCGTGTCGAAGAGCGAGCCGGAAAACAGCCGTCCTGAGTTGAAGTTATTGGCCGGCGGAGTAGGGATCGCGGGACCAGGAGCAGCCGAGGTGCCAGGAGCCCCCGGACCGGAGCCAGAGCCGGAGCCGGTACCAGAGCCAGAGCCAGAGACAGAGCCAAGACCAGAGCCAGAGCCAGAGCCAGAGCCAGAGCCAGAGCCAGGACCTGAACCAGGACCTGAGTCAGCATTCGCACTAGTAGGGACGGTGTCGTCATCTTCCAGGAGACTGCGGCCGCCAATAATGCGATTGAGTTCATCTACGGGGTTCTCGTCCTCGTAGTCGGCGCTACTGGAGCTGCCACTGGGTCGTTTGATGGGCTGCTGCTGCTGATGCTGCTGTTGCTGCAGTGGCTGCAGTGGCTGCTGTTGCGACTGTTGAGACTGCTGCTGGGGCTGGAGCAGCGGAGATTGCATCTGGTGCTGTTGCTGAAGCTGCTGGTGGATGGCCGGTGCTAACGAAGCCGGAGGAGATGCCAACCCTGTACCGGCCCCGTAGCCGAGCACGTTCAACAGGGCCATAGGCGACTGACTGTTCGATAGCGGCTGCTGCTGACCAGGCAGCTGGCTGGGCAGCTGGCTAGGCAGTTGGCCTTGAGCTGGACCAGACGGCGTCAGATACGGGTTCCACGTTGAAACAGAGTGCAGACCAGGCTGTTGCTGCTGTTGCAGCGGAATCTGGTGGAACGGCAGCTGGCCATAGGAACCGAGTGGCTGCTGCTGCAACAAGGGAAGCCCCGAGCCGTTCAGCAGAGACTGTGGTTGCTGAACTGGTTGCTGCTGGATAGGCTGTGACATGCTGTGAGGAAGTGTGGGCAAAGCCATTGGCGTTTGAGGCGTTGTGGCTGGATTGACCGAGCTGGACGGGAGAGAAGACACACCAGACTGCGGTGAAGCAGACAACGAAGAAGCGTTCGACACGGACGTTCCATTTGGCATCTGGTCCAGCTGAGACAGCTGCTGATGGTGCATTTGCAGGCTGGCCAGAAGCTTCTTCTGGTGCTGTTGCTTCACAGCCAGCTCAGTCTTTTGCACTGTTTCTTGAGCCAGTTGTATGCGTCTAGCATCTGCTTCCTCGGCTTCTCGTTGCTGCTGTTTGCGTAGTTCTTCTGCTTCTTTCGCCAGTCTCTTCTTTTCTGCCTCTTCTTCTTTAGCTTTCTTGATCCTAGCCTCTTCTTCAGCACGCAAACGACGAGCTTCTGTCTCTTTGGCTTCTTTCTCACGGCGTCGTTGGTTTTCTTTTTCCTCTCGCTCACGTCGTTTGCGTTCTCGCTCAGCTTCACGCTTGCGCTCTTCTTCCAGCTTCTTTTTCCGCTCTTCTTCTTGCAGTTTCTTCTGTTCCAGTTTCTTCTGTCGAGCCAGTTCCTGCTTTTTCGCTTGTTCCGCTTTAAGAGCAGCTTCGGCCTGTGCTTTTTCGGCCTCTTTGCGTGCTTTTTCCTCCTCCTTGGCCAGCTTCTGTTGACGTTTCTTATCCTTCTTCTTCTCCTTGTCCTTCAGCTTTTTCAACTCGCGCTCTTCCTTCAGTCGGTTCTCTTCTTCCAACTCTTCCAGCAGCTTCTTTTGTCTCTCTTGCGCAACCTTTTCGCGATATGCAGTGAGTACTCGCTGTTCAAACATCCGGGCCGCGAAAATCTGAAGCATTCGCCGGCCCTCGGCCATGCGCTGTTCTTCAGACACGGGGGGCTCGTCTTCGTCGTCTTCATACTCATCGTCATCGTCGTACTCGTCGTCCATTTCGTCGTCGTACTCGTCGATATAATCAACATCGTCCTCCTCGTCCACTTCGCCTTCTTCGTCTTCGTCCAAGTAGTCCTCCTCGTCTTCGTCTTCGCCATGCTCATCATCATACTCTTCGTCGTACTCATTAGCAGCGGCCAGTGCTTGCTCCTCTCGAGCCATTCTCCTTCCCGCCAGCTCTTCCATCATATCAATGAAGTTCTTGCCGTTGTTTTTGATCAGGTCGTCTGCAACTGTCAGAATTCCCCCTTGGATAGTGAGACTACTGCCAAAGTTGTACAGATCAGGATCTCCTGAAGCGGTTGAACTTGACTTTCCTCGGACTCTTGCACCGGCTGACCCTGGCACATTGCCATTGACTTGCGTAGAAGCGCCAGCAGGGGCTTTCGTGACAGCTTCAACAGCAGCAACACTGCCGTCATTACCGACACTGCTGCCACTACCACCACTACTGCCATTGCCATTGCCATTGCCTCTGCCAGTATTTCCAGCATTAGCATCTTTGCCACTACCATTGGCACTGCCACTGACACTGCTAGCATTGACAGCATTAGCATTGCCAGCATTAGCATCACTGCTAGGAGTCGCTGGAGCATCTGATCCAGTGGCAGTTATTGCCCCGCCCGGAGTGCTATTGCTGTTGCCCTGCAGATTCTGCAGAGTTGCAGCAGCTGCTGCTGCTACTCGAATGGCATCTGCTACAACCACATCCGACTCTTCAGGCGGCCAGATCTTGGTATTGCAAGGACCGCCGTCCATATTATGCTTTCGACGGCCTTTTAGAATGCTTTGAAATAGCACGTAGTCGGCTCTGGAAGGCGGCTTCTTACTGGAAAAGTCGACTCCAGCAGCCTCGAGCTCTTCACGATGATGCTGCATCAAGTGTATCACATGGTCCTGCTCTTCTCGGTACTGCTTTCGTGCGAGACCAAAGTCGTAGGGTCTGTCTGCATCGTCTTCGTTATCGTACATGCCGTCTGATTCGTACAAGTCTTCTTCGATATACTCGTCTTCTTTTCCTTCTGAGTAGTCCTCTGGAAGCTCCTCGATGCGAGGTCCAGAGTACTCGATATTCCTATGCATCTCCACCGCGCTATGGCTACCAATTCCATTCACCGGCTGTCTTCCACTGGCGCCACTAAGACTCGCTCGCCGTGAGGAAGCAGTCGAATGCCCATGTTCATATCTATTCTCGTGGCCATGACTGTGGCTATGCACATTGCTATTGCCAGTGCTATTGCCAACAACATTGCTAGCACTGTTGCTTGCACTATTGCTATTAGCGCGGCCCCTAGGAACAGTCTGAGGATTACTATGACCATGTCCATGTCCAACACTACCATGACTGTGATGAGCATGACGGTGCACATGGCTGCTGTGGCCGTGGCCACCGCTGTGCGCATGTCCATGTCCATGATGAAAATGGCCGTGATCAAAGGCGTCGTCATGCTCGTGGCCATGGCCGTACGGGCTGGCCAGCGGCAGGCCCTTGCCAAAGCTCTGGGGCACGCCCTTTTCCGAGTACATTTCCAGCTCGGCATAATAAGCATCGTAGAGGGCTTCCAGCTCCTCTTCAATGGCGATTCGCTTTCTGCCACAGACCGAGCAGCTACAGCTGTTCCGCTGCTGGTCCTTCATAATCTGCAGCACTGTGTCCTTCTCGATCTTGACCAAGTCGCGTCGCTCATCCTCAGACAGCGTCATCCAGAACTCCTTGATCCGTTCTCGCTCTTCCTCGGACGAGGTATCCCAGATCCGGTCGCCCTTGCTCTGTTTCTTGGTCGCACCAGATCCTTTCTTCGAGGAGTGAATCTCCTGTGACTGATGCTGCTGCTGTTGCTGTCGCTGTTGTTGTTGTTGCTGTTGCTGTTGCTGTTGCTGAAGCTGTTGTTGCTGCTGGTACTGGCGCTGGACGTGGTTGGAGATAAGAGCAGCCGAGCTCGGGCTGTTTCCGCCAGCGACCTCGGCAGCCGCCGTGGCTGCAGAAACAATAGACTGGGGCGATGAGAAGTCGATGTTGTTGATGGTGATGCCATTGCCGTCGCGGTGGACCTCGACAGAGTTGGTGTTCAGGTCCACGCCGGAGCCAGGGCCGGACTCAGAGCTGGCAGCACCGGTCTTGGACTTCTTCTTTTTCTTTTTCTTCTTTTTCACAGCGCTCGTGCTCGTGCTCGCGGCCGCATTGCCATTCGCATTCACAGCAGCCTCCGCGGCTGCTCGCGGCGCATACTCGAAATCAATGTTGTCGCCAGCCACAAACTGGATGTCGTCAGCATCAAAGTCCGAATACTCGTCGTCGTCCTCGTCGTTACCGTTGATGTTGACGCTGTCGTTCTCGTTGCCGGCCCCGCGGGACTTCGCCAGCGAGCCCGAGCCCGAGCCAGAGCTCGACGCCTTGCGTACCCGCGGCACGGTGATGACCTTGGACCCGTCGCGCGAGTAAATGGCCTTCGCGCCAGGCTCTATCGGCTTCGTGAACGCCGGCGTCGCCGAGGCGACGGCCTCCTGCAGTATCGGCGTAATCATCAGAATCTGCCCTTCCCGTTAGCTCTGTTCGTTTCCCTGCCACCCCGGCTCCGCGAGGGCCCTGTGGGCCTCCGGCGGCCGGGGCGCTGCCCCGGACCCCGCAGCTCCTGCTTCGCAGGAGACCACTCCCGGTGGCCTGGCTCTCCTCGAGCGCAGCGAGAGGAGCTACGGGGTCTGGGGCAGCGCCCCAGAACCGCCGGAGGCGACCCCCGTGCCTCCGGCGGCCGGGACGCGCCCCCAGCTCCGCGTCACAGCGACTTACCTGGCTGTGTTTGGTGGAAGATGAAGTGCTCGTGGAAGATGGAATCAGTGGGGCTGTGGATCAGTTAGCAGGGCTCTGGGAGAGGGGAGAGGGGAGAGGGGGGAACTTACCAGAAGGGCCCTTTACTGAGACTCAGGGGACAGTTGGCTGGCCGGCCAGAGGCGCTGTCGGTGGGCGGGCGGATCAGGCCGTCGACAGTGGGTCGGCTGGCAGTTGGCAGGTGGTTGGAGAGACTAACGAGCGGTTGATTGGCGGCCAAGCGGGGGTGCAACAGGTAGAAAGTGTCGCAGGGGTCGTGGCCGGGCGAACAGAGGCGGTCGGGAACAGATACAGGTACAGTTGTGCAGGTGTCGGGGGCGGGTCTCAAGCTTGTATCATCCAGCGGCCTGGGGTCTGGAGAACTGGAGCTAATCAATATATGTATATATATATTTATATATAATATCTGATGCTGGATCCAATTTGCATAGCGCCAGCCCAGCGCTGGCCAGCGGGCCCGGATACAGCAATACGCGACCCCTCCTGCCCACCTGCTCCCGCCCGCTCGCTCCCAATCCGCCCGCCAGCTAGCTTCATCTACAACTCTGATGTACGGCTGATGGCCTCTCCTCCCGCTGCCTCTGGCACTCTACCCACCGGCCTTCTCCTGCCTGACGACCAGTCTAATTTTCTTCCCCACAGGACGCAGAAAGAATTGGGAGCAGAGCTCTTGCGTCGGCAGTTTGGCTCCTGGGCCAGGGGGTACCTTAAATTAGTGGCCCCTCATGGAGAGGAGGGGAGGAGCCTCTGGCGGGCCGGGGCGCTGCCTTGGACCCCGTAGCGGCTACTTCGCCGAGAGCTCGCTCGGTGCGCTCATGCTGACTGCTAGGTTGGTTACAGCTACGTGAGGACCAGGCAAGTATGGCGGGTCTCGAGGGGTCCTCGAGTGCAGCGAAAGGTGCTACATGGTCCGCGCCCCGGCCCGGGCTGGCATGCAGTACAGCTGGCGAGGTAAACAGATCGCCCGGACGCAGGGTCCAAGACCGACCACCTGCGAGAACAGCAGGCTCCCGGCTTATGGCTCAGCTGCTGGCCGGTGCTGGTACATAAGGGATACCGGGAGAGGACTGGGTGAGTGCGTGGGTAGGGCAGGTGGCGATCTGGACGTCGTTGAGCCGGCCTGGACGTTTGGCTGGATCGACCCTAGCTAGCAAGCTGAGCGCGGCAACGGATGAACTCTCGCGCCCGCCAACTCAGAGGGTGGCTCATGGAAGCCGCGGCGGCAGGGCCACTCTGGGGCCCAGATTACCGCACCCTCTTCGAGCGAAGCGAGAGGAGCCACGGGGTCAGGGGTAGAGCCCCAGCTGCCGGAGGCACGTCCACCCCCGAGCGGCCAGCCGGTCTGAGCAGGCAGCTGGCTGCCGGCCGACTAGGATGTGTAATGCACATAAATTATACATACATGCGTGTATCGATCGTATCGTATAACTGCCAATAATAGTGACATCTGTACGCCAGTAACTAGCAGCTATAGAGCGTAGTACGACATAGCTAGTGGTAGAGAGCAGCAGCAGTATCCACATCAAGCCACAGCACCGCTAAACCACTCAGGTCGCCAATTGCAAGAATAAGGAGTTCGGACCCAACACGCCAGCCAGCTGTAGACGGCAAGAGGAGATTGAGCGCGAGCCACAGCAACCAGCACGTAGTGAGCCAGAGCGACGAACGAACGACTGAGTACTAGTCACAAGCCACCAGCCACAGGCGAGACTGACCAGAGTGACCAGGCCAGACCGTACAACAAATACCACGACACGACACAACACCACACCACACTACACCGCACAAGACACTCCTCTGAGCCGAGACCAAAGCCGAAGCCGGAAGAGCAATCCGCAGCAGCAGCGCGACGGCAGGCAGCAAGAGAGAGCCCGTTGCTGAACTGTCTGGAGACATCCAGTCGCAACCATCGAGAGCAGCCCCCTGATCCACCATCCGTATCCAACCATCAGGCACCCATCGCACGTCGCTGGCAGCATAACAATCGAAGAGCGCACCACGTCACCCGCGGCGACGCCTGACCCCTGACCCCCGACCCAGCACAACCACACCACTGCACACACTACACCACAAACTACACACCCAACGCCCAACACCATACAAAAAAGCATAGCATGTCGTCCCGCGAAGTCATCAAGCGGAAGCTGGTCATCGTGGGCGACGGCGCCTGCGGCAAGACCTCGCTGCTCTGCGTGTTCACGCTCGGCGAGTTCCCCAAAGTACGTGCCCTGCCTCCTGGCGGACCCGGCGCTGTGCCTCCGGCGGCCGGGGCGGCGCCCCCGGCCCCCCCGCCCCCCCCCCCCCCCCCCGCGCCCCCCCCCCCCCCCCGGGGGGGCCCCCGCGCCCCAGGGAGCCCCGGGGGGACGGTGGTAGCGGG
>JAKTSR010000189.1:0-24905 GCA_030580325.1 Sugiyamaella sp. yHKS617 | reverse complement strand
GCGAAGCGGAGCACAACGGGGTCCGGGGCCGCGCCCCGGCCGCCGGAGGCGCACCCCTCCCCGTCGCGCCACCCCCTCAAGCGAATCGGCTGGAATGTGGTGGGGTGCAAGCGAGCACATGGGTCGTGCGACTAATAGCCGGTTAGAGTTAGGCTGTGTGATGTTGCATATGCGGCCTTAACTTTAAGTGGCATTAGCAGCCGCTGTGACGTAAGGCACGCAAGGGCTGGTAGCGAGATCAGCCCACAAGCCAGCCAGGCCGAGCGGGCCAGTAGCAAACGAGGGAGGAGGGAGCGCAACAGTTGCCCGTGCCGAGAACAGAACGGCAGACTGACGGAAGTACGTGGGAGCGGTGAGTCTGGGGGGGCTGAGCTAGCTGGCAAATTGTGTGATATTATATTGAGCATGTCTCTGATCAGGAGGGCAGGAGCGATTTCCAACTGATAGAGAAGGTGGTCTGTGGGATGGTGCCGATAACAGGCATGGCGGGACTGTTATTTTATTGTTTATTTTGGTTGCTTTTTGCAATATAACAGCCCGGCAGCGAATAGATTTGCAGTAACTGCCCGCGTGCTGCGGTGCATGAGCCGAGATGCAGGCCCTAGCCCAAGAGAAATGATCCGGATTGTCGTCCTAGTCACACGTGCTACAGCTATCAGTGCTGTATTGTCTGGTGAAGACATGTACCGATGCAGCTGAGCATTTGCATATTCCGAAAGGCCATGGATTAGCAGTGGGGGCACCAGAGAAAGGAATTGGAGGAGCTGTTGAGAAGGGGAGGGGAGCGAGAAGAGGGAGGGGCAAGCGTAGCGAGCGAGTGCAGCAGGCGACGGCGGTTAAATGGGCTAAACCAAAGAGGGCAAAACAAAACAGAGCACGCAAGACCCAAAGGCGCAGACAACCAGCGGCCGGCGCTGCTCGCGTAGCGAGCACCACGGGGTCTGAGGCAGCGCCCCAGCCCCGCCGGAGGCGAACCCCTCCTGTCCCTGTAGCGCCACGGTCATGACGAAAGAGCAACAGGGTGCAAAGCCGGGAGCGAGCTAGGACCAGATCAGTAGCAAGCGCAAGCCAGGGAGCGGCAAGCAAGGCAGCTGTAACAGGAGCAGGGCCGGGAGCGAAGTGAGCGGGGCCATTCGGTGTCGCGCGAGCCGCTTTCGCGATTGAGCGCGTGAGAGTGTTCCTGAATGCTGTAGCAGCTGAGCTGGGCGAGCTGGGAAGCGCACAATGAGCACATGGGGCCAGTGGGCAACTCTAACATGAGAGGCAGATCAACAGAAAAAAAGCAGTGCATGACGCATGCGAGTCTTTTTTGTAGATCCACGAATGACACGGAGCGCTCAGGGGAGTGTGGGTCGGCCGGCGCACGAGAGCACGCTTGCTGGGCATCCTGTCGGTAGGAAGCACGGATCAGGTCGGTGCTGGAATATAAATACACCCGGTGGTCTCATTTGAGGAGTGACAAGAGAACAAGAGAACAAGAGAACAAGAGATCACACGACATCAGAAGAAGTACTGCGAGTTGTAAGAGAGTTTGCTTGGCTATATTTGGAAGGTGAAAAAAGAGACTTGCAAGAACTCATTTTCACACACATACTAATATCCATACTGATATTCAGCTCAACCTCAACTACTCAACTTTAGCAGAGCGAAGGAGAAGAGAAAGTTCAGTGGCATCGTTTACAGGGTATACCTTTTGAGTTGCTGTTTACGGTTCACGTATTACTGCTTTTATTGCTACAGTAGCCACGACATCGCTTGAGTTGTTGGTGCTTTTCCTGCATTTGGTTTATTTCATTTTGCTCTCATTTGAGCTATCCAACATGAAGCTGTCGTTCCTACTCACGCTGGTGGCCGCGGTCCAGTCGGTCGCGGCGAGCCCTATTCCAGTTGACGTTTTCCCGGTGCAGCAGAGGATAGCCCTGGGCAAGAGCAGCGACGAAATGACCATCAGCTGGAACACCCTGCGGGACATCAGGCGGCCCCGTGTGTACTACGGGCTCAGTGAAGACGCTTTAGACCAGCTCGAGTACGGCATCTCCACTACCTATCCCACGTCCTGGACCTACAGCAACCACGTCACGCTGCAAGGCCTCGAGCCCAATACCACCTACTACTACAAGGTGTCGTATTCCGAGCAGGAGCCTGCCATCCGCTCCTTCACTACACCGCCGGTGGTCGGCCAGGACGAGCTTGATCACGGGTTCAAGCCATTTACTTTTGCATCTGTAGCCGATCTCGGCCATGTCGGTACCAAGGGCCTGGGTTTGTACCCCTCGACCTCCGAAGACATGAACTTTGGTATTCGAGCTGTTCTTGAAAAGCATGGCGTCTTCAGCAAGCCGCCCGTAAAGTCCACTTTTGAGTCGCTAGTCGAGCACGTCGACGAATACGACTTTGTTTGGCACAACGGAGATATTGCCTATGCCGACAACTTCCTCGAAGAACCTCACACCAAAAAGAAGTCAGCCCCGAATGTTGAAGCCTTCAACCGCGTTCTGAACGCCTTTTACGACTCCACCGAGCCTGTTTCATCTTTCAAGCCTTACATGGTGGGCCCTGGCAACCACGACATCAACTGCGGTACTCGTGGCGCTGATATTATGACCGATGCCGGTCAAGAGTGCGGTTCGAAGCACCGCTCGTTTGCCGGCTACCTCGACCACTACCGCATGCCCTCAGCCAGTCCTGACCCCAAGGACAAGATCCCCACAATGTGGTATTCGTTCGACTACTACTCGGTGCACTTTATCCAGATCAACACTGAGCTCGAGTTCGGCATGGACGGCGACCCAACCAGAGACATCCAGGGTCAGTTACGCAAGCAAAGAGAATGGCTCAAGCGCGACCTCGAGTCCGTTGACCGCAAACGTACGCCCTGGATCATTGTCGAGGGCCACCGTCCTTGGTACGCCTCGGCCAAGAATGCCTGTCCCGAGTGCCAGGATGGCTTTGAAGACCTGCTCAACGAGTACAATGTGGACTTGGTGCTGTTTGGCCATGTGCACAACTACCAGCGCAACGCGCCTATTGGTATGGGCGGTGAGATCGACCCTGCCGGCCTTAACAACCCGAAGGCGCCCTGGTACATCATCAACGGCTCTGGCGGCCAGCTCGAGGGCCTTGACCCCGTCGCCGACCGCCACCTCAAGGACTATCTCGTCAAGAAAATCGAGGAGGTCCTCGGCTGGGCGAAGATCACCGTCCACAACAGCACTCACTTGACCTATGAATTTATTGCATCGGTCAATGGCACTACATTAGACGAAGCCACCCTTGTCAAAGTGCGCTAGTCTAGCACTTTCACAGCGATTCGGACAACGACGAAGACGTCTTGGACTGGAATGCCTGCATCATTTTCTGGACTGCCCTCTGTATTTTGCTGGGCCCCGCCGGCATCCGATCCACGTTCTGGCCGGCGCTTGTGATTATATCGCCGTTCCTAGCTCCATGGGGTCGGCTATTGCGACGACGGTGGTGGCGCCGATGGCGCCGATGCCTATGAATGCGATTCCTCCTCTTGCTCAGCATCGATCTTAGCGAGAAACGGCTCCTCTGCGCCTCCTGTTCCGCCTGCTCCATCTCGATTGGAACTGGCTGGCTGGTGGGCTCCGGTGCGAGCCGTGTCATAGTTTCGTCCTCGCCCTCGTCCGACTGCGCTTCGGACACCGCCATTTCCGCATCCAGCTCTGTCCGCGCGACAACAAAACTAACTATAACGACCTACATGATTGCATTTATATAACCCACGAACTACATAATGATTAATACTCGTTGCATTAGACCCCCTTCCCCACCATAATCTTCTCCCCACACTGGCCTCCGCACCGGGAGTAGCCCGAGCCAAGGAGTCTGGGGTAGCGCCCCAGCGGCCGGCGGCCCCTCACGGGCGTTCTCAGGGGGTTATCGGTGAGACAGATAAGCCCGGAGGGCAACTGATGGGCGACTCGGTACAGCGATAGCTCTGAGGTGAACCCTATTATCTGAGGGCCAGAGACGACAGCTAAAGGCAAGACCACCCGCACATGCCGCGAGTCCCTGCCTATAGGGGATTCGGGGCCGATCATTAATCTGGACTGATAGGGCGTCTGGGGGATATAAATTAGTGGCATATTCCGGTTGAGAAAGGGTTTTTTGTTGTTTATTCAAGATTATTTTCGTTATCAGGTGAATGATTAAGAAACTCGGCTTCAGCTTTTATCATGACTGCCTCTATCTCTTCCCAGACTGCTATGGACTATGAGCACAAGTACTCGGCCCACAACTATCACCCTCTGCCTGTGGTGTTCTCCAAGGCTCAGGGCTCGTTGGTGTGGGATCCAGAGGGAAAGGAGTACTTGGACTTCCTATCGGCGTATTCAGCCGTAAACCAGGGCCATTGCCATCCTAAGATCATCCAGGCTTTGATTGACCAGGCTTCGAAGCTGACACTCAGCTCGCGTGCCTTTTACAACGACGTGTTTGGCGCCTTCGCCAAGTATGTGACAGAGTATTTCGGCTACGAAATGGTATTGCCCATGAACACGGGTGCTGAAGCTGTCGAGACTGGTATCAAGCTTGCACGTAAGTGGGGTTACATGAAAAAGGGCATTCCCGAGAATGAAGCCATAGTTCTGGCTGCTACAGAGAATTTCCACGGCCGTACCTTGGCCATTGTGTCTATGTCGACGGACCCTGAGGCTAAGGAGAACTACGGCCCTTATTTGAACCAGGTTGGTCCTGTGATCCCTGGCACCAACAAGCCTCTGCGCTACAACAATATCGGAGATCTTGAAGAGGCATTCGACCGTGCCGGTGACAAGATCGCTGCGTTTCTGGTCGAGCCTATTCAAGGCGAAGCAGGCATCGTGGTTCCTGCAGACGACTATCTCGTCAAGGTGGCCGAGTTGTGCAAGAAGCACAACGTACTATTTATTGCCGATGAGATTCAGACCGGCATTGCTCGTACAGGCAAGCTGCTCTGCGTCGAGCACTCCAACGTCAAGCCCGATATTGTGCTTCTTGGAAAGGCCATTTCCGGTGGCGTCACGCCCGTCTCAGCTGTTCTCTCTTCAAAGGAAATCATGAGCTGCTTCGAGCCCGGCACCCACGGGTCCACCTACGGCGGCAACCCTTTGTCGTGTGCTGTGGCCATTGCGGCGCTGGAGGTGGTCAAGGACGAGCAACTGGTTGAGCGGGCTGCCACGCTCGGAGAAAAGTTCCGGGCCGGTCTGAAGCCACTGCTCAGCACAGGCATCGTGACGGAAATCCGAGGCAAGGGCCTGCTCAACGCCATTGTCATCGACTCCAGCAAGGCAAACGGCCGCACTGCCTGGGATCTGTGTCTGCTCATGAAGGACAACGGGCTGCTGGCCAAGCCCACCCACGAGAACATCATCCGCCTGGCCCCACCGCTCGTCATCACCGAGGACCAGATCGCAAAGGGGCTCGACATCATCTCGCGCTGCGTCGCGGCCCTGCCCACCGCTCCCAAGTCCGCCGGACACTAAACTCGCTCGTCTGTATCGTATCCTCCTCGTCTATGTACATAATCGACTCGATATCCACTGATCCGCTCTGGCTGCCTCGGGCTCCCCGCTGCTCCGCTGCTTCCCCGCATTTTTCAGGGGTAGGCTTCCTGCATATCATGCATGTGGTACATGTCGCCAACTGCCCGACGCGCCTCCGGCAGCCTGGGCGCTGCCCCGGACCCCGTGGCTCCTCGAGCGCAGCTCGAGGAGGGTTGGCGCCTCTGGGCTCAAGGTTCCGGGCGCCGTGCTCAGCGCTCGAGGAGGGTTGGCGCCTCCGGGCTCAAAGTTCCGGGTGCCACGCTCAGAGAGTGGGGCTCGCGCAGCGAGCACAACAGGGTCCGGGGCGCTGTGCCGGACCCCGCTGCTCCTCTCGCCGCGGTCGAGGAGGGTCGGTGCCTTCCGGAGCGGAGGCCATTCCGGTGTCTGGGCGCGACCGCAGCAGCAGCAGCAGCAGCTGGGAATGCGGGGAAGTCGCTGCGATCGAGGGGCCAGCCAACGGCTCCTCTCGCTGCGCTTGAGGACGGCTGGTGCCAGGCTCCCGGGAGCGGCGCTCGCGCAGCGAGCACAACGGGGTCCGGGGCCGCGCCCCGGCCGCCGGAGACACGCCCAGGAAGCATGCGACGGCCCGACGTCAGCTAGAAGTGCTATATTTACATTTACCCCTTTTTCATTTTCGTATCGCAGGTGCTAATATTAGGCACACCCAAAGGGGCAGCGCTTGCATTCCTGCACTGCCCGTTACGTCAGACTGCGCGTCTGGCAGGCTCAGTTGGGCCGGGGGCCATGCCCAAAACGCGGCTGCCCAGGCCAGCGTCGTATGCTACCGGCCCATGGCTGCGCCTGCCTTGGGCTCTGGCCTTGTACAGGCCAAGCTCATCTGCGCTCGGCGGGCTGGGCTGGAGTGCTGGGCCCGCGTGGCAGGCCGGGAGATCGATCTCGCTGGGCCGGCCAGCTGCACACGCCGCTGGCCTGATCTCTCCGCCTACATATATGTATACATATCTACAGAACAGAACAATTTAAACGAGATCTAGTAGACGAGGCTTGTCCCGGACTTTACAACTTGTCTAATTCGATTCGCAGCAACAAGCAAGCGACGTATTTATATTGACTCTTCCGACATCCACGACAGCTCGGCAAATGGGATCTAGCTAGTTTTGGATTCAACTGATTTATTTTTGGCGCCGTCTCCTTCACTCGCTCACGCTTAGTTACGCACGTAGCGGGCTACGCGTGCTAGTGCCCAACATATTCTTGTACATATAGAACAATATCAGCCAGGTCAGTGGTGTTTGTCTGAGCTCTGTTCTTTTCGGCCTGTTTCTGCCTGTTCTGATTGTTTTGGCTTTGCTGACAACTTTACTTCTTGTTTCTCGTCTGTGGCTTTGTTAATTGTGCTCTTGGTTTTAGTTCAGAATTTCACCGCTTGTGCGTTTAGGTCTAGGTCTGCCGGTCTTATTGGTCTTGCTCGAGTCGATCACACAGTGTCTATATCACGCCGTCCTTTATTGGTTCAACTGATCTGAATAGTTCGTGTCCTCTTCGATTCGTCAGACAGGTTATTCGATTGTTTGGGTGATTTCTATTCCTCGTTCACGCTCGCTCACGTCGCTGTATCTGCACTGCATTTACCCCTTGCTTCGTTAGCGTCTGCTGTATTGATTTGATTTGTTTTGGCTTTGACTTTTTGAGTTTCCTTGACGTTGATATCACTTCTGATTTCACTTCTGATTTCACTTCTGATTTGTTTCGATATCTTTCCAGTTCTCTTTATTGTTATTTAGTATGAAGTTGCCGGCTCTCTCGGTGTTCATCTCCGTGATTACTTTTTTACTGGCTGGTCCAGCTCGGGCCATCAAATTAATTCAATCTTCGGCACTTTTGACATGTATGGCCAATTCACAGTTCACAGCCTCATCTTTTGACGTAACCTTTTTTCCTGACAACAAAACTATCAATTTCGATATTACGGCCATTTCGACTATTGCTAGCAATGTGACGGCCAACATAGAGGTTATTGCCTATGGTATTAGCATTGTGAACAAGATTGTCAAACCCTGTGATATCAGCAGTTTGAAACAGCTCTGTCCTATCTCTGCTGGTCATTTTGACATCAGCTCCAGTCTACAGATTTCCAGTGATATCATCAACAGCGTTCCAGGCATCGCTTATACCATTCCTGATTTAGACGGTGTTGTGCGTGTCACTGTGTTCAATGAAGGCGACACTTCGACACCTATAGCCTGTGTTGAGGCTACTCTGACTAACGGTAAGACTGTGCAAACAAAATACGCTAGTTGGGGTATCGCTGCTGTGATCGTGCTTGGTCTCATCACTGCTGGTATCATCTCCATCATGGGCCATCAGAGTGCCTCGTCGCACATTTCTTCCAACACTCTGTCCTTGTTCGTTTATTTCCAGTCCGTGGCTATTATCAGTATGATGGCTGTCAACCGACTGCCTCCTATGGCCGCTGCATGGGCCCAAAATTTCCAATGGACCATGGGTCTAATGCGATTGGAGTTTATGCAGAACGTCTTCAACTGGTACGTACAGTCTACTGGCGGCACTGCTACCAATATTCTGCCTAACAAGAATATCATTTCAATTGAAGTTCAGAAGCGTGATTTGACAGGCATCGTGCCTGCTCTTGGCAACTATGTTTCTGACCATGTTCGGAGAGGCATTTCTAGAAACCTATACCGGAGCATGGAAACCAATAACCACTATCTGACAGTGGTGCCTCAGCTAATTTCTCGAGCCGCAACTACTGCTGCCAACACTACCACCAATGACCCTGTCACCGGCGATGAGAAGGACCCCAATATCGCCGCCAAGACACTGGTTCTCCGAGGCATGGAGCGAGTGGCTTATCTTGCCAACATCGAGCTGTCGAGCTTGTTCCTGACCGGTTTGACATTCTTCGTCGTCCTGGGAGTCTTCTGCGTCATTGCTATTGCCCTGGTGAAAGGAATTATCGAGCTCTTGGCCAAGACAGGCAGCATTCACCCTGACAAGTACGCTTCGTTCCGCAGAGGCTGGCTCGGTATCAGCAAGGGTGTTTTGTTCAGACTTGTGTTAGTCGGTTTCCCCCAACTTTCTGTGCTCTGTTTGTGGGAGTTGACTGAACGTGACTCGCCTGCCACCGTTGTGCTCGGCATTCTTGTGTATCTCCTTGTCCTGCTGGTCCTCGGATTCGCTGCCTTCAAGGTCATTACCATTGCTCGCCGCTCGCTGACCGAGTACAAAAACCCGGCCTATATTCTCTTTTCTGACCAGTCGGTTCTGGACCGTCTAGGTTTCCTGTACATCCAGTTCCGTGCCACTGCCTATTATTTCATTGTTCCCTTGCTCATATACACACTTTGGAAGGCCTGCTTCATTGCATTAGGCCAGCCCTCTGGCAAGGCTCAGGCTGTTGGTGTTTTCCTTGGTGAGCTGGGTTTCCTGGTTGGTATTTCCTGGATGAAGCCATACATGGACAAGACCACCAACGGATTCAACATTGCCATTGCAGCCATCAATTTCATCAACTCCATTTTCTTCCTGTTCTTCTCCCAGCTGTTTGGACAGCCCGCCGCTGTTGGCTCCATTATGGCAGTAGTGTTCTTCGTTCTGAACGCAGCCTTTTCTCTGATCCTGCTGATTATGATCATTGTGTCGTGCGTGTGGGCCATCATGTCCAAGAACCCCGACACCAGATACCAGCCCATGAGAGACGACCGTGAGTCGTTCATGAAGGACAACACCGGCATCGAAAAGAAGAGAGACACCGAGCTCGACGCCCTGGGCGTCACGGCCCGAGATGGCTATGAAGAGGGTCAGCGTGCTAGCATGTACTCGGACATGTCTCCCTCGGAACTAACATCAAAAACAACTCTTCCATACGGACAAAACAACAGCTCCAACGAAGCATTCCCACAAGCGCGGTTATCGCGCAAGGGTGACCGACAGGCCAACCCGTTCAGCGACGACTACGAAAACAACTACAGCACAAGCAGCCTGGACCTCGGGGCAGGTCACTTCCCACAAAACACCACCTACCGCGGCTACTACCCGGCCGACGAGTCGCCCCAGTCATCAGCATGGCCCCAGAATCACGCCTCCAGATTCTAATGCATCCTCCAGGCCGGCTGCCCCCTTATTTATTCTGTAAACTTCTCGTAATGACGGATATATATTAGAATATATGCTACTGTTGCTCCCGCTCGCCTCCTGTGAGCCTCCGGCGGCCGGGGCTCCCCGAGTGAGCGCAGTGGGAGGAGCCGCGGGGTCTGGTCTGGCCGCCGGAGAAAGACGAGCCGGCTGCAAGCAGCAACAAAATAACTCAACTGTACTCTATATATGTATATATATATATGTCTAAATGTATACCAAACAAAATGCAAAATAACTATCTTTTATATGCTATAGACAATCGTCTTTTCGTTGTCTACTCGGCGAACAGGCGCTCGTTGCTGGAGGCTTGCTTTTTGAAGCCGTCGACAATCTCGGTATTCTTTCTAGGGCCGGTGTAGTACTTGCGGCCAGAAATGTACCAGTAGACAGCGGCGAACAGGCCAATGGCCACGAAGAAGACAACAGCGTAGTTCATGCTGTCTGCAGTCACAGGGCGGATGGTAGGAAGAATGAAAATAATCGACACGAACAGAGTCCACAGACAGGCCCAGGCGTTGACGAAGAAACTGGCTCGGCCCAAGTTCCATGGGCCAGGCTTGAAGTTTCCGCCAAACATCTTACAGAGAATAGGAATGCAGTAACTCCAGTCAATGGCGATGGCGCACACGTTGAAGATAGCAGAAATGGTGGTGTAAGAGCCCAATGCAATGAGATTGATCAAGATGCACCCGATGACGGTGAGCCACACCGAGTTGACGGGCACGCCGGAGTACTTGTTGATCTTATACCAGAATCGCGAGAACGGCAGCATCTGGTCACGCGAAAAGGCCCAGACAGTACGAGAACAAGCGTGGATGGCAGTAATGGCAACAAAATTCATGATCAAGAAGGCCATGACAGTGTAGAAGATACCGCCCTTCTTGCCAAGAACATTGTAGAAGATCTGAGCAACAGGCTGGTCAACAGGCGAAGCAAGAATCTCAGCAGGGTCGCCCATGCAGAAAACCAAGACAATGTTGAAGAGAATACCGACAAAGTAAGTAAACGAAGAGGCGTAAGCAATAGCCCAAGGAGCCTTGCGCTCGGGTTCAGTCATTTCTTCACAGACATGGGCGGTAGCGTCCGAGTCGGTCATACTCCAGGAAACAGACAAGAAACCAAACAAGAAGGAGAAGCCGATAGGGTTCCAGCCCGATGATGACTCAACATCGGTGAAAACGTACTTGGCATCGTGCTTGTTGTCTTGCATGACCAGGAGAGCGATACATCCTGAAACCAAGACACCGATGTGGAGAATCACGTATCCGTTGGTGACCTTTTCCAAAAACTTGGTGGACATGGAGTTGATAACACCGTGGAAAAGCAGGATTCCCGCCATGACAGCCACAGTGTGCTGGGTAGTAGGAACATAGGAAAAGTCAGTGCCCATGGAAACAGCAGCCAACAGCAACTGAGCAGCACCGTAGTCAGAAGAAGCAATACCGGCAACTTGGCCCAGGAAGTTCATCCAACCGTCCATCCAGCTGATAAGAGCCTTGTACTTTGTGGGAGCGACATAACTACAGGTGAAATACATACCGCCAGCAGTAGGATAGGCAGATACCAGCTCGGCCACCGACAAGGAAATGCACATACAACCCAGGCCAGAAATGACCCAACACCACACCGCCGAAGCAGCACCGCCAGCAATCAGTGGATATGAGAAAGTAGTGGCTACAGTAGCAAACAGACCAGAGATAGACACGGCAAAAGAGAAGGCGGAGAACATGGAGAACTCACGCTTGAGAACAGGCTTGTAGCCCATCTGGGCCAGATGTTGGTCGGCATCGGTAAGCTGGGCAAACTCGGTCGAGTCGATCAGGCTGACCGAGTTGTCCGACGAGCTCTTGCGCACCACCTCGCTGGTGTAGACGTCACGATTATCGTCGTCTTTTTGATATTTTTCAGACATTTCTGTGAACAAGTGTCTCGGAACTACCTTGGTGACGCGGGATCGAAACGGTTCTGGGAATTTAACTCTGAAGCGATGAGATAAGATAAGCGTCAGCGGCTCAGAGAACACGATCAGGCGCAAACTCAGGGAGACTCAAAAGTGATACAGCAAACTCAGCAGCGAGCTCAAGAGCAAAATCAGCAGCCAACTCTAAAATTCAATGAAAGGACGGAAGGTGTCGATTGTTGTGTGAGTAGTGAAAAGGATGTGCGAAAAGAAAAAAATTTTAGAACCCGTAGCTGTCGCAGTCGCAGATATGATATCATGTAACAAGTAAGAAATAATCTACAGGGCGTTGGGTTTTGTAGACGCTTCTTTTCGCCTGTGTCGATAACCCACTCGACCCTTTCTTTCACATGTCACATCAAATTTTTGCATTATCTGCAGATATCATAGGACGTAACCGGAAGAGATCGCTGATCTGCCCGAAGCAGACCCAGCGCCGCTCCAGGGGAAAATGAAAATTCCAGGGTCCTAAAGTCAGCTCGCAAGTTTACCGTTTCCAGCTAATCAAACGCCACAGTCACAGTGGCAGATCTGGGACTTATAAGGCTCCCCCGAGGCCTGCACCGGCCACCCGCCGGTCTCGCGAGCCACTGCAGCTGCCACCATCGATAGCGCCCGGCCCCCGATAGCCCCCCAGAGCGGAGAGATGACGCTACCTTAGAAGCAGCGATGCAATCACGCGAGCTCTCAACGAATAGCTACGTCCCACACCTCGCAGCTGTGGCGCACACCGCAGCACATCGAACGGCGCCACCCCTCTAGGTCCCCACGGGTTTACGGGTTTTGGCGGAGGCACAGCAGAGGGTTACTTCCAGGAGAGCCCCTCGAAGGGATGTCCACCGGCCGCTAGACGCGGGCGAGGGAAGTCGGCTTATAATTTGTATATTAGACAAAAGAACTGTGAACGGAAGCAGCATTGAAGATAGCAATCACTCCCGAGTCGTTCCGGGCTAGTTCTGGGGTGGGGCAATCTTCTGCTGGCCGTAGTACCTGTGCTCCGACTTGTTCACAATGACGGGCCAGGCCACGAAGCCGCCGAACATGGTTCCCCACAGCCCCAGGTTTCCAAGGAGGCTCTTGCGTCCAAACGAGTAAAGGTGGCTGTCAGTTTTGGCGGCCTGTCGAGCTGCGAGTCTAATGAATGAGGCATGCATCGCTGTTCTGTGTAGTGGAATGTAGTGTGGCTGGTGTGCGGAGTAGAAGTACGATGATTGTCTCGTACTTAGGCAGTTCTAACACTTTGGGCAGTCTAGTAGTTCTTGCTGGCGATTTAGATTCTTGGGAATGATTAGTGGACGTCGGTCAGCTCATCCCTTTATATATCTGGCAATTTGCTCAGAATGCTCTCAGACCAGTTAGACTGGCTTAGTAGCCTATTCCATATTGCGGAGGTCAAATGACACTGCGGTCCTTATTCTGCTCTGGAACAATGGTGGCCTCGACCTCAGTCGCTAACCTGTTTAGGCGAATCCAGTGGCGTGATCTCGGGTTCAAGCGCCACATTTCCGGAAAAAATAGCAAATGCAGGTTAACATTACATGCATAGCGCTCGGACCGTGCCTCAGCCACAGTCCTGCCCGTTATTTCATCATCGCCAGTCACTGGATATCGAGACATTTACTCCCGGCAATCGGATCCGGGCATTCTCCCGGCTGTTTATGAGGGCGGGCGACCACGGTCTGGCTAGGGCACTACCCCGGGCGTTGTGTTCGCAGAGCGTTCCCACTCACGGACGAGCCCGACTCGAGTTCCGCGAGAGCAGTAGCTGGGGCCAGGTCACTGCCTCGGGACGCCAGTTCTAAATTGCTGACGGTGCCAGCACTCTCCGTGACCCCTGACAGCTAATCTATGTGCTCTTATTCTCTCGGCAATCACTTGCCGGCAGTCCTGCAGATCCGCTTCTTGGACACAAACACTCGAGAAGTTGCGTACAAGCCCGGGTTCTAAAGCGCAACGTAGTTGTGGGTCGTCTTTGGTCATGTTTGGTCAAACAGCAAATATCGGAAAATAAACACCGACGGACACTAATAACATGGAACAAGAAACATGTACCGATAGATGTAGAAAAACATCGATCAAACGAAAAAGAAACACCGGCACCTGCATTACCTTGCATGGACGAGAAAAAGAAAGACCAACAGACACGACACTTGCATCACCGTACAGGATAACTTCAATATGATTATTACTTACCACACATTCAGTGGATAACTTGATCTTATTAGCACGATTCTCGATTAATTCGAGAGAACCACCTTTCCTGCTTTCAGCATATTACCAATAGTGGTGTTGGTGTTGCTAGCATGTTTTCTGCTGGGTACCCCAGAGTCGTTTTTTCCATTCCCAGACCGAAGACTTGATAATAGTAACGCGGGTACGTCTCAAGCTCCCCAATCAAATATCTCATCTATGATCGTTTTCCCAGCCACTGTCCCGTACATTGAAAGAAGTTGATTTACTCCAACTGCTCTCAATTCCTGAAGGAACTCGCGGGGTTTTATATTGATCGAGCGTTCAGGTTGTTTTTGAAGGATGAAATGAGAAGCTCTTTTTACACAAGCTACTCATGCCCTGTGTTGAGGACCTCTTTACAGTATCAAACTACTAACCTAGTCATTCTTGCAGCAGGTCCCAAGGAAATCGGATTATTTCGTGATCAACCGTCTCAACGAAGGAGCTATAAGTGCCAATCCAATGGTACGTGATCCCTTCATCTGTGGGCCCTGGATCCGGGAAAGGGACCCGTTTCGGAGCCCGTTTCGGAGCTCGTTTCGGGACTTCAGTTAGCTTTTGTTGATGGAGTGGCTGTGAATGGCTCCAGTATGCTGATCTAGTCAGCGGGACCCGTGGTACTGCTAAATTGGGATCGATTTTGTCACCCTCGGGGTGACCGTCGCTGTAGATCCAGCTGGTCCTCCACAGAGCTCAAGGAGTCGGGATAAGTTTCTGGCGACGCTCGTTCCAGCATCCAAACTAGGGGGTTGGGATGGCATCGGCCGCGGGATCGGATCGCGATGGATCGTGATCGGCCGAGAGCTGACTCTACTGCGTGGAACCCAGGATTCCGTGCAGCGGGTCCAGGGATTGGAGCCTGTAGTGAGCGAGATAGGGCTCCATATTATATATAGCTGTCATATGCGGGAAAGCTAATAATATCATGCATGCATCGTCCCAGCCTGGGGCAAAAACCACCATACAAGTTCAAGACGTTTAGTATTGCACACTGATATAAGAATAAAAGTTTCTTTTTTAGCACAAGCAAATTATTTGAGAGGCCCGGAAAGGTAATAATCTATATAATAATATGTGCGGGATGGTCCGAGGAATGAACAGTGAAAAATCCACATCCAGCACCACAAAAAGCCAGTTGTTGGCTCTCGATTATTTGAGAAACCTTTGTGACTGTCGGCTAGTGGGACTCGAGGAGTGCTGCACCACCGCACAGTCCCTCTCTTCGTTCGTTTGTTTGTTCTTTCAGCAATTGATCTTATCCACCAGTGCATTTCTCTTGTTAGCATATTCCGGTGGGGCATCAAACCAGCAAACTACACCGGAAGATACTGAGTAACTAAGCACCCAGCACGCCGACTACTGACGGCAAGCCCCTGGAGTTGTTGACGACAGAAGGAGCTGTACTGAGACTGAGCGGGGGAACCGAGTCAAAGATGGAGGGATAGGAATCCACCAACAGACGACGCCAGCACCCCACCGCCCACTGTATCACTACCCCATTGGCTGCCCCATCCACTGGTAGCTCCTCACCCGAGTAAAGTCATGAACGCCATGGTAAGTGGTGCGCTGGTGTGCCTCCGGCGGCCGGGGCGCGGCCCCGGACCCGGTTCTGCTCCGCTTCCCGGAGCCTGTTGGCTTTGCGGGCCCTCGTCGAGCGGGGTGAAACGAGCCATGTCGGCTCGACGAGCTATGAGATGAGGAGCGGTGCCCGTTCGCCAGCGGTGTGTCCGCCAGACATGTGTCGGGGATATCCTTCAGTGGAAACCACTAACCAGTAATGATCAGTTGTGCCTGGGCCATTTCTGCGAGATGCACGGCCCCACGGCCGTCATGTGTACCCAGGCGCTGTCGATTAGCCATGCGAAGGCCGAGATCCGGTACCACAATGTGTCGCGAAGCCAGACGACTGCGGCGCCGTCGACGTGCAAGTCGTGCGAGCTTTTGGTGCCGACAGCATCGGGCTCGTCGCAGAGCTCGACACCTGGGGAAGGGTCGGCCCTGTCGGACAGCGGGTCTGCTATGCTGAGTTCTGACGTCAATGGGGCCAAAATGAGAATGAGACCGGCCTGTGTGAAGACAGAGATCAAGCCTCGCTCAGCCAGCTCCGGCGGCCTGGTGTGCGTGTCGTCGCACTATCCAGCATCACAAGCACGCTACACAGCCATTCGCCAGACATGTCTGCGAATGCTGTCCTCAGAACACACTTTCAACGACAGCACGCCGATGCTGTTTTCAGATCCGGCCATTGGAAGTGCTATCATCCTGGTATTTATGGTTCAGGACGAGCAGTCGCGAGGCCTGGTCCGCAGATACGGCATCACCTGTGTGTGCGAGGACGAAACTCTACTCGTCGAAGCATGGAACATCGTGGCCCCCCAGATAGAAAAGCTGTCGAAGTCCATCCAGAAACGCGCAGCGCTGCAGTCGCAGAAGCAGCACACATCGGCCTCGTACTCGGGTGGCCCCGAGCGCTACCTCCGCAAACGCGACTCTAACCAGCCCGCCAGAAGCCTGTGCACCATCGTCAACGACGACGAGCTCTTCCTCGAGATCCATGCCAAGTTCTCGTCCATCCTCGCCGAGCTGCAATCCACTATTTAACACTAATTCTTTCTGTGTGCCTCCGGCGGCCGGGGCGTGGCCCCGGACCCCATTGTGCTCGCTTCGCGAGCTCCGCGGCTCCGCAGGCACAGAGCACGAAGCTGGTTCCTCTGTTTCGGTTGGGGCGGGTACCTCCGTGGGACCTGTTGTGCTCGCTTCGGGAGATCTATGGATCTGTAGTGGCAGGATCACTTCCTTCCTGTCGCTCCAGCTAGAGCGTTGCCCCGACCCAGGACTCCGAGATGGGTTGAGCTACACATGTGGCCGAGCCCGGCCAAGAACTCCTCTCAGCGGGGGCCCTCTTCTCTAAGAATGTCTCGGCCGCTGGATCCACAGCCTGTCTCCCGGGAGTGGCCCTCCTCGAGCGCAGCGAGAGGAGCCACGGGGTCTGGGGCCGAGCCCCAGCCGCCGGAGGCAAGCCCAGTCCGTCCGGGAACAGTCTTGTCAATCGCCTAAGGCACTCTCTGCCAGATCACCCACGGTCCGGGGCACAGCGCCAGCTGCCGGAGGCATTCGGGAACAAGCTAGACAGGAGAGAATAAAATATTATTAATTAGAGCTTGGCGTGAGTACGGGCCTGCTTGAGGACACCCTCGACAGAGGCTGCCTTCATGACATTGCCCTTGACCTTGAGCTTGCCGCTCATGAAGAGCTTTTGGGCATTGGCCTTGCCATCGACAAGTTGGCCGAAGTGCTCGTCGGAGAGAACGAGACCGATGTCGGGTTTGGCACTGCCAGCGCCCTTGATGACGGTACCCTTGTCCTTGAGATCGAGGGTCCAGGTCTCAGTCTTGCCTTCCTTGTTCTTAAGGGTGAAGGCAATGATGGCGTTGGTCTGCTTGATGAACTTGGGGGCAAGTTCAGGCTTCTCTTTGATGGTTTCGTTGATGACGTCGAAGACGACCGACGAGGGGAAAGAACCTTTCAAAAGGTTAGTACTACACGTTTCGCTGTGGACAGGCTACGACCCAGGCGGTAGAGATACGGCGCGCCAAAGTAAGCCAAACCAACCTGAGCACCACTACTCAGCTCGGCTTCGCTGTCATCTTCGCTGCCATCTTCGCCGCTATGATGTTCGGCCTACTTTGCTCTGCTCCGCGCTACCTGCGATGAGCGGTCCGAAAAGCGACTACCGCTGAGCTTCTCGACCTAAGGAAGAATCCCGTATCGCTCATGCCACTAGCACTTACTATCAGCGAGACCCATTTTTAGCTATGTGGAAAGTGCGTTTGAAGGAATAAAACCGATTCAGTACAACGAGCTTGCGAATAAGACAGACCGTTACTTCGTAAACGAGAACAGTTTAATCAGATCGGAAAATAGGACCTATTTATATTTGCTTGTGTTTTGTGGGGTCGAGTGTCCAGCCGAGGTCATATCGCTCCAGGGCAAGGGTGGCCGTTCGTATGCGGACATATTCCGATGTCCAGCTGAGCTGAGCTGAGCTGAGCTCATGGGAATGCTGGCCCGGCCAGCGAGTTAGGACCGGCCTCCTCTGGGGCGCTGCCCCAGACCCCGCTGCTCCTCTCGCTGCGCTCGAGTCGGGCCGGCGCCTCCGGGAGGGGGCTCGTGTAGCGAGCACAACGGGGTCTGGGGCAGCGCCCCAGCCTGGCCGGAGGCCGACCGTCCCCCAGAGAGACAACAGAGACAGAACCCGGGCCTAGCCCCGGCCTGTCCTATCTGGCACTGCGGCCGACTCGGGCGCAAGATGTAGTCCCACCTGGGGCCGCGGAGAGCTGACAGCAGGCAGGGGTAACATGGGGTAGCATCGGGCCGTGCGTGTGTCAGGACTGGCTTGTGAAAGTGGCCAGTACATGCAGCTGGCCTCTCGGCCGGCGGGTCTCAACCCCAGATTTCTCCAGATCAGTTACCGATATAACGGCAGATCTCAGTTCGATACGCTCGCTCGTTCGATAGGCTACCATTTTCGTTCAGACTCGGACCGAGCGCACCGCTTGTCGTCCCCTGAATTATCTGTGCAGCATCGCCTGCTCAACCGTTAGCCAAGCATCTGCATCGAGGAGGCAGATCTAGGACTCTGGGAAATGGACCCTGACAGATCCAGGTCGACGCCTATCCCCAGTCAGGGGCAGAGACGGCCCAGAGTCTGTCTGTACTACCGCTTATAAGGTATGCTACGATCTGTTAGTTCGCGAGGAGCCATTGGCTCCGCCCGGTCAATTCGTCTAACTCTAACGATCCCAGCTCACGCGATGCCTTGGTTGTGCTTGCAGCCACGACACTTCCTCGGCTGGTTCATCACAACCTGCATGCGCCCGACTTCCGCCTTGAACCTACCTACCGAGCTGCGGCAACCGCCCAGCTTATCACCGTCGAGCACCTTCTCTCAGCACCAGCTTATGGGGCTTGGCCTTCGGTGTCTGGGCCGCTGCCCCAGATGAAGCGGGGCGGCGGGCACTACGGGGGCTGGGCTGCGCCCCAGCCGCCGGAGGCGAACTGTCTGACCTCCGGAGGCATTGGTGCTGGCCCAGACCTCGCCGAGCGTACTTTGACTTAGTGTTCCCGATAGATATGGTGGAAGCGTGGAGACTAGCACTTAGGTTCAGTGAGTAATCAGGGAATGCAGTTGATCTAGAAAAATTCTGACGCTAGCGGTGAAGAGCAGACCTCAGTGATTGGTTTCATTGTCTCTTCAGTCTCTTATTATTCCTTTAGACGGCACCCGGAGTATGTAAACAAAGAAATGTTTGACTTTTTATGAACAGGAGCAAGTATAGCCCAATTTCACCCCTCGTATACTTTTTCGACGCATCTGTATCTATCTGATTCGATACACTGATCAGTTCCCATTTATTGTCTTAGCTATATGCCATTATAAGTAGAATTGAGTGTTAGGACATGGTGAGCTTTTATATATTTTGTCCTCTCCGTGAGGAGCTGATAGTTGTGAAATTGTCAGTTATTTGCTCTGTGTTATAACTAAGATTGAGCACTTGGGATAGCTAGGTTTCTAAATCTACCCAGTGCTGTAGAAGAGAGATTTCAAATTTCTACCTCTGACATGGAACGGTTGTGATACCAGTAGTTACAATGTCATCGGGAGCTCGAACTAAAATGGAAATCGACGCAAATGTATTACCAGTTTAAGTCATCTACTACAAAGTCTCATGAAAAATTTAGATTCCCCTCTGTTATCTGTGTCGTGATTCATCGTGCTTCGCGGCAAACAAACACATCCAATGACTTGAACTCCACAAAGACGATTCCTTTATTGTTTCCCAGGTTATTCATCTCCTTGTAAAAATACAGAACTGATCCTTGCCAAATTTCGAAGTCCTTACAGATGTCAGCTCTCTTGAGGGATATAGAGCCGACTTTGCGGGAGAGCTTTTGGCAGCAGCCAGTATGTTGTTCTTCGAGACCATCTGCTTGAACGGTGATCGTCGATTTTTCACACTGCATTATCTTTTAATTAACCGTGCATGCAGCTGCAGCCCTGTCACTATCTTTAGCTGTCATAGCGCGCCCATGCGATCTAGCACCGTTCAAGAGGATGATACTCGAGCTAAAAAATGACACCGCTCTCTACGATTTGGATGTTGCACGTCTTCCCATCTACACCTACTGACTGGTCTTTTGACAGACCCTTCCCCACCGAACAAACAATGCCTGTTGACGGCTCCGCTAGCAACCTAGTTCGGGACAGCGATCCAAGATTCAACTAATTGCACAGCCATAAAGCTCATGAATCCGGCGACAGAGTCAAGTCCGGTGGGCGCACCCAGGTTGCCAGGGGCCGCATGCCCAACGGCCGAGAACTCCCCGAACCCCGTGCCCCTCGCTGGAGTGACCCAGAACTGTGACTGCCCTTCATCGACCCAACCTACTTGTGAAGCAGAAGGGATCCAGGGGTGGTGCCCAGACTGCTCCTCATTCCTCATTCCTCCTCGGGTCTGACGATCTGCCGCCGCGCATGTCAATATCGCGATCAGTAAAATAAGGTTGGTTAGACATGGCCGTCTTAGTCAGACGCCGTTCAACATGACTAGGGATGTGGTTGCCGTGAAGGTAGTAGCAGCGCAGCCGTCACAGGCAGAACTCCCTGAGGACGTGCTTGAAAGCTACAGGGACCTGGTCAATCGGGCGTTTGCTCAGAAGTCCAGCGACCACAAAGGACTATTCTCGGGACTGAGACTGGGCGATGATAAGCAGCTCGTCGGCGAAATGGCTGATGGGCATCTGTTCGTAGCTTACACGACTGACAAGATTGATCTGGCAAACGTCCAGCTCAAGACTTCAGTGTTTGAGATCCAGCCGGGTCAGAATGTCCCTGAGAAGGGTGCGACTTTGCTGGGTCTGATGGGCGCGGTCAAGAATCACAGCGAATCGCAGAACTCTCCGGTCCCGTACTACTTCCTGCGTCTAGTGGCTGTCAATCCAGATATCTGGGGTGGCGGCATCGGTGCCAATCTTTTGTCTGTTTTGGAAACCCATCTTGCAACAGTTATCGAGCCCAGCCGTGAGTCTATCCTCGTGGCAGAATGTGTTCCTGAAGTCGGCAATGACAAATATTACGAGCGCCGCGGCTTCACAGCCAAGTCAACTGTGCCATCCACACCCAACCAGTGGGGTAGCGTCCGCCCATTCACCGTCGTTCGCATGGAGAAAATCATTAGAAACAAATCAAATTAGAAAATATAGAATCGTGAACAAACCGCTATTACTTAATTATTAATCCAAACCTTTTAATAAATACGAACCTCAGCTACATCGAGCCGCGCTCAAGTTGCCACGGGATCTAGAGCCCCAGAAGCTCACTAGGCTTCTCCCCTGACGACGGGGGCCTGCCCATCTACGGCTTGAGGTCTGTTATTATCGAACTGGCGGAGGTCTAGTGTCAGCGCGCGCGAACTGTTGACGTCTTGATCTCTATAGATACCAACGAGAGCGTCAGACTTTTCGAACAGGCCGTTCTTGAGACTAATCACAATGAATTGGAAGTTTTCACGGGCGTTGTGTTTGATGTAGCGGCCGATGCTAGCAATGTTGTTGTTGTCGAGAGCAGCGTCGATTTCGTCGAGGATGAAGAACGGCGAGGGGTGGAATCGGTGAATTGCGAACAGCAGTGCTAGTGCTGCCATTGTCTTTTCTCCACCGGACAGCTGTTCAATCTCGCAAAACTGCTTCATAGGAGGCTGGACGTTGTAGATGATACCTTTGGCAAAGTCGTCTCCGTCATTCTCCCAATACAGATTAGCACTACCACCAGTGGGGAAGGATCTGTTCCGGGTCAGTTCTTTATAGATGCCGTCAATGCTTCGGGAAATACGATCAAAGGCCTGGTTAAAGGCGGTAGATCGTTTTTTCTTGATCTCTTCGAATTGCTTTCTAATCTTTCGGTGTGCAACACCAGCTTGTTCTGACTCGGTTGCTGCTCCTTGAAACTTGGCAGTGGCTTCCTTCAAGTGGTCTCCAGCTCGAACGTTGACCACCATGCTGTCAATCTGGCTCGTCAGAGTGCTGATTTCCTCGTCAATTTCCACCTCGATAGCAGAGTCATTACTCTCTTTAAGGCGCTCCTCTAGACCTCTATAATCGACAAGGATTCCAAAAACTGAGGTGTCGGATATCTGCGAGGTGGGAACATCACCGCTGGCAACAGCATCGGCCATCGAAACATCACCGTCCTGATCGTTCTCACCCCCGCCTTGTTCGTCTGCATCGTCTGCATCACTAAGAATACGTTTCATGGGAATCGAGTCCAGTGAGCCCTCGAGCAGTGGCAGGGACTGGCCGTTAATCTTACAATCAGTCAGCATGTCCAGGCGCTTGGCTGCGTCGCGCGATATATCTTCTTCCAAGGCACTCTGCTTTTTCTCGGCTCGTGAGAGATCACTTCGGCTCTCGTGAACAATCTTGATGTAGTCTTCAGCAGTTGCTTTTCTCGCCTCCATGACTGACTTAGCCTCATCGGACTTTTCTCGAGCAGCTTGCTTGCTTGTTTCGAAATCTTTGATTTCAGCAATAATTACCTGTCTCTCGCTCTCAAGCTGACCAATGACCTGACTATTGCGCTCGATCTCAGCCTTGATGTTATCGACTCTTTTCTGGGTCTGCTGAACTCGACTAGTTTCGAAATTGAGTCGTGTTTGTAGTCTTGTGCGCTGGCTCGAAAACTCAAGATTCTTCTTGTTCACCAGCTCGAGATAGTTGCTCTGGGCGGTCTCAAACTCTTTGATGTCGCTGATACCCATGCGAGCACACAGGTCACCAAATACCACCTGCCGAGTACGCTTGACTTTAGACTCGATTTTATTGATCTCTTCGTCGAATCCGCGAATTCTGTCCTCTGCTTCAGCGATTTTGGGTGTCAGATCCCGGCTGAAGTTCTTGTAGTGCTGCAGCTCCGACTGTCGACTTTCCAGGGCAATCTTATGATTATTGAGACGGTCTCGCGAATTGTGTAATCGCATTTCTAGTCCACTGATTTCACTGATAAGTAACTCTTCTCTGGTAGCATTGTCGTTCTTCTTCATGGTGAGCTGGCGTAGATCACCTGTCAACTTGTCCTTCAACTTGTGCATTCCAACGACCTCCTTCTGCTCCCATCTGCGGGCATTGCGATTGTCAACTGTACCACCAGAAATCATGTTTGCACGATGGATAATGGATCCGTCAAGACAAACCATCATGGCCTGGATATTTCTCGTCCATTTCATCTCTTTGGCGACCTCGATATTGTCGCAAATGAGCGAGTTGCTGCACACAAACTGCACAGCACGTTCGATCTCGGGCTTGTAGCTCACTGTCTCAATAGCCAAACGGACGTTTCTGCCAAGAGTACGCATGGAACTGGGAATCGGCGTCACCACAATGGTGTCCAAAGGTATAAAAGAGCAAGTACCTTTGCGCTGCTCCTTCAAGTACTCAATACAATCACGGGCAGTTTTCTGACTGTCGACAATAATAGAGTCAAAGTTTCGGCCCAGCACAGTTGAGACAGCAGTCTGATATCTCCTCTCCTTTGGCTCGAGAAGTTCGTTTACGAGACCCTTGACGCCAGGGAACAGTCGTTTCAGGCTTTCAGTGTCTTCCTTCAGTTTGATGGTCTTTTGCGATTCGCGCACACTCGTGTTATAATCAAGCAGTTGTCTGGCGACAGTAGCGAGCTGTGAGTTGAGTTCGGAGATCTTGCGTTGCTTCTCTGACCGGTCGGATATGATTCTGTCCAGTTCAGATTTCTTCGAGTCTAGCGACTCCTTGTCATCGTTAATCGATTCCGAAACATGTTGAACTGATGATTTCAAGTCCTCGATTTCCTGCTTCAGAACCTTGACTTTATTAGCTGCTTCATCGCGACGGTTGGTTAAGCTCACGAGGTTGTCGGAATCAGTGCGCCTGTTCCGGACCAGAGTTTCCAAGCGCGACTGTTCAGCACTTGTCTGCAGTTTATACTCGGAGTTGAGCGTCTCATACTCCTTGATTGTCTCATCTGACACGTCTCGCAGTCCTGCCAAAGCCGGATTCTGTTTCGACTCCTTCTCAAACTGCTTGACTGCCTTTTCCAGCACCTGGAAGCCCTTTTGTACGAGCTGGATCTCGCCATTCTGGCGGTCCAAATCGTGCTGCACACTGGCCAGCCGATTATTGGCCTCCTTGACCTGGCTCTTCTTGACCTTGATCTTCTCATCAATTGGCAGCACATCCTTGTGACGTGACTCAATCTTCTTGACATACTGGTTATACTTGCGCTCGAGACTCCGAAACTGGTTGTTGGCTGTCGCGTACGCGCTGTTGGCATTTGCAAGAATATCCTCCGCCTCGGTCAGAGCGTCCATCTTCTGCTGGATTTCAGAGTCAAATTCGTTAATCTGCTCCTTCTTGCTGGAGATATCGCGCTCAAGATGATACAACTTCCACAAGATCAAAGTTGTCTTCAAATCATCCCTCTCTTTAATCTTCGAATTATAGCTGTCCACCTCCTTGCTCTGGTCCCGGTACTGTTTCACCTCGGCATTGTACTCCTTACGCTTCTGATAGGCAGCAGTCGACTCTCTGCCTTTGATCTCAAGCTGCTTTTGGAGCGCCTCGTATTCACGCTGGTACTCAATGGACCCTGAAACATGCTCAATCAGTCGAGCCAGATCTGACGGCTTCATGGCCGCCGTCTTCTCCACGTCGCCTTGGAACACCAAAAAGTTCTTCGCCTTCACGATAATGTTCTCCCCCGCCAGGACCTCCTGGTACTCCTTCTCATTGACCTTCTTATCATTGATGTAGTAGTCGCTGGTACCAGTTCCCGCAGGCGCGGTCGACTGTCTCCTGCGTCCCGCACCGGCTCCTCGCACTCTGGCTACTGTTAGTTTCTATTCTCGGAGACGTGCCTCCGGCGGCCGGGCTCCGCCCGGACCTGGTTGTCCTCGCTGCGCGAGGAGCGCATCTTGTGGTGCACAACCGGTGACCGGAGCGCCGCCGGGATGCGCTCC
>JAKTSR010000188.1:0-24920 GCA_030580325.1 Sugiyamaella sp. yHKS617 | reverse complement strand
GGCGCGCGGATCCGGACCGCCGGGCAGGCGCCCGCCCGCCCCCCCCCCCCCGCTCCCCCCCCCCCACAGTGCCTCACGCGTTCGGGATAGCCAATGGCGTGATAGTGCCTAGTCCGGTGTTCGACAGCCAGACGCTCGCATTTGCCCGTCGGATCGACCGCACGCAGCGCCCGTCGCGGGATGGCAACGAGCCATTGGCGGGTTTTCGACAGCCATGTATCTCTGGCAAAGGTGTTAGTCGTCATTGCTGTAGATCAGACAGCCTCCGGCTGCCGGGGCGCTGCCCCGGACCCCGTGGCTCCTGCTTCGCAGGAGGCCATTGCCGGAGTGGCTGACTCGAGCACAGCGAGGATCCATCGGAGAAACTTGGCTCACTTACTGAAGCTGAGGGAGACTGCCAAACAAACAGATGGACAGAAGCACAGAGAAGACGGCAATCAGCAGCAGTGCCGTTTTGAAAGTGCCCATTAGGATGGTCGAGAGAGCAGTGGCGGGAGCTGAATGGACTCGACTGCACGGCGCGCGTTGGAGTCGTTATCGTCGCAAATGTACCATAGCACTGTGAATCATGAACCCCTGAAATTTCCCTAACAGATTAGTGGGACATGCATGCGAATTCACCCTGAATGCCACTGGCTCCTACGCTTCAGAGCTAGGGATCTGAACACTAGTCACGCGAGGAAGACGTTAATTACTTGTCATTTCAACTGCGGCCACATGGAATCTGCTGTAAAGTACGGGTCATGGCGGTGAGATTCGCTTTTAGAGGCATATATCATTGTGAACAGAAAATCTCGAAGGTAATCTAATACCCTGACATTATATCAATAGCTTGCTGAGATGAAGGAGCACGCTATTTATGTCGGTCACGGAGATTTTGAGCAATGTCGAACAAAAATGCAGGGATCTGGGCGCCGATACTAAAGGTCAGCACCAGGTCTTGAAGCACGAACAATAACAGCATAACAGCTCTCCGTGATATTGAATCAGGACCAGGTCCAGAACGAAGTATAGGCTTGACACAGAAAATGGTTTTTCCTAGTGACTATTTAGTAGTTTATTTGGTTGAATAAGATAGAGAACACACCCATTCCTGGTAGTCAACTACTGACAATTCCAGAATATCTCCAGGGCTCCTAATCGTCCTTCACCAGAGATAGTTGATTTCAATACGATCTATTTGCGAAGGGTTGCCCTGATCACGTCAACTATGTAACGGCTAAGCTGCAACGCAAACAGATCAGGAGACTCCGGCCAGTAAGTGGACGTTATCTGAAAAGGTATTGCTAAAGAGCTTCGTGCTTTCCGTGATCTCGCAGCAGACGGCGCTCATCCGGTGAGAACTGGCGGGTCCAGATCCACACTGAAAGTCTCGGGACAATCAAAACGGACAATAACCAGGTCCCTTGAAAAAGGGTCCCTCCGCTTGCATCTCGTTACCCCTGAGCTTGCCTAGCCGGGCTTGACGCAATGCAGCACTGGGACACCGCCAGGTCGCCGCCTGAATCTGCCAGCGGCCGGGGCTGCCCCGGACCCCGTGGTGCTCGCTTGGCGAGCAGGTGGAGTGTCAGAGCTGTCTGTCTGGGTGAGCCTCCGGCGGCCGGGGCGCCGCCCCGGACCCCGTAGTGCTCGCTTCGCGAGCAGCCTGGCTGCGTGGACCGCTCGCTGACCATGCTCGGGTGGACTCCGGCCGCGGCCGCGTCATATATTTCCGATTTCCCATACCGGCCGGCCAACGGCTGGCCCTGGGCCAGGCCCACGAACATCGGCGCTCGCGAAGCGAGCACTACGGGGTCCGGGGCAGCGCCCCGGCCGCCGGAGGCATGGGCGGGCGAGTCTGGAGATGGCAGATGCGCGCGGGCCCAGATATCCGGCCTGCTCCGATTCGGTGCATAACAACACACGGGCGCGTCTCAGGCAGGCATTAATTTACCCCTATTTTGACTGATAGACAGAGCGGGCCAGGCCACCGGCGCAAGGTTTTCCGATCAGACCAGAGCCGACGTTTGCACTGCGATCCAGCAGCCAGTCATTCACAGCCCAGCGAGTCGCATTCCATCGACCCAGCAACGAAACAGCCCAGTGGACCCGAGCGTGGATTCGGAGCCGAATTTGAGTTGCGCCCAGCAGAGGTCATAAAGAAAATACAGACCAGAAATAAACCTCAGCCAGAACCAGGACTGCACGCACAACTGGAAGTCATACGCGGCGGCCAGAGATACACAATCTAACATTCGAACGAAACGGACCACCGCCCACCGACAGACCCAGCTCGCGCGTGTTTCGATTGCACTCTACTGTAAGCAGCGCACAGCGCACCTGGCACACACGACGGTAGCCGAGCCAGTGCCGCCACCGCCCGCGACTGTAGCTCTCAAGCGTCTTCTCGAGCCCCTGCGCGATTCTCGGGGCCATTGACTCCATTGACACTACCCACGCCTGCGAAAGCGTGCGAGTAAGACAGGCGGCGGACTGACTCAGCCAGGCGCCCCAGTCACGCCAGCAACGCGGCCACCAGGCACCGCCGAAACCTTCGAATTACGCACCCAAGTGATACAAACCGACATACCATGGCCCCTGTGTACCCGCCAGCCACGATAGAGAAGCGGATAGCGTCGCTCGAGTACCTGTGCTCACTGTAAGTACCCCTTCCGGGCGCGACGACGGTGCCTCCGGCGACTGGGGCGCTGCCCGGACCCCGTGGCTCGTGCTTCGCAAGAGGCTGCTCCCGGTGGAATTGCCCAACTCGAGCGAAGCGAGAGGAGCAGCGGGGTTCGGGGCAGCGCCCCGGCCGCCGGAGGCACAGCGCGGGCGCAAGCGAAGCGAGAGGTGCTAACAGAGTTAGGAACGCGAAGCAGCTGACGCGGGCGAACTCGTCGAGCAATTTCATTGCGAGCAAGGACTTTGAGCAGAATTTCAAGCTCGAGACGCTGACGACTCTGCACTACTTCTACCTCGGCGGGTCGATTCCGGCTGTCATGCAGCGGCACACAAGCTCGTTGAGCGACTATCTCAAGGCGCTGTTGGCGCTACTAAAGGAGTACGAGTCCATCAAGGCGCAGTCGGACCCCACCTCGTCGCGGGCTAAGAGCGTGGTCGGAGTGGGTCGGCGCCTGTTTCGCGCCCGTGTCAAGTCCGAGACCTCGCTGTCAACGGTGTCATCGACCAGCTCGCTCACCGACCATGCGCGGGCCGGCCGTAACTCCAGCGGATCGATTCCCTCGTCACTGGCTTTCATCCCTTCGCCGAGCACAACGTCGATCCCAGAATACTCGTACCTGAATGTCTTCCACCTGCCCTTCGTGCCGGACCTGGCCCAGACCTTCTTGAGCCTGTGCGAGACGCTCATCGAGGCATACAAACACATCGACAGCCTGGTGCCCAACTGGCAGGCCGTACCCCAGGACATCCAGGATCTGGTTACCAAACTCGACGACAAGGTCTACAAGAACGTGGTGGCCCCGTCCCTCAAAGACATAGAAACCCCCTTCCGCAATGTCAGCTACACCGAGTCCCCCGCTTCGAAACTGTCCAGCCTCCTCTCCAGAGCATAGTCGCCGGATCTCTCGGGGGAGGGGGAGGGGTGTGTGCCTCTGGCAGCTGGGGCGCTGCCCCAGACCCCGCTGTGACTCGATCTGCGCTCGAGTCGGCGTTGGCTGGTCAGACATTGTATTTCCGAGGCCGCTGGTTGGCAATGGAGGGGTATGGTTCTGCCTGTTGCACGACCTGGTGGCCGGCGCTGAGATCCTCCCCTCGTGAGAAACGCCGGGGCAAATCACTGGGGCCAGTAGAACTACGGTACGGTGGTAATGAATGGCACGAGCCTCGGTACTGCTGCTGCTGCTGCGCTGTCCGCGAGATTACACTTTTGCAGCGGTACTACTGTTCCAGACGATAGCTGATGCGAATGCCGACTCAGACTGTAGCGCGGAGGATGGAGCCCATATCCAGAGCTACGTTGTGGTTCTTGCTTAAGCTCAGTGGCTGTCTTTCGGCTGCATGTAGCAAGAGCTTCTTCGGAAGAGTCCATGATAATATCTGGACGGTCAAGGCACTTAGCGCTCGCTCGATTGATCTGCCGCTGCGTCTCAGAACCACCCCTCAGGGTCTGCTTCCACTTAAACAAGGAAGAGCACATGGTTCTCAGCTTTCCGGCACGTCCCCCGCTGTGCCTCCGGCGGCCGGGGCGCTGCCCCAGACCCCGTAGCTCCTCTCGCTGCGCTCGAGGAGACCACTCCACCGGAGTAGCCCTCCTGCGAAGGAGCCACGGGGTCTGGGGCAGCGCCCAGCCGGGCCGGAGGCCGCACCCCCACGCTCGTTTCCTTCTCTGCCGTCAAAATATAGCGATATAGACATGAGCAATGCAATAAATACTGATGTGGTGCAGGCCCGCTCACTGCGACGGCCGCACATGCGTGTACCTGTAATCCAGGTACTGCCTCCATACTGTCCGCATTAGCAACCGTCCCATCTCTGGGGACATGCCTCCGGGGTCTGGGGCACTGCCCCAGACCCCGTGGCTCCTGCTTCGCAGGAGGGCTACTCCGGTGGAGTGGTCTCCTCGAGCGCAGCGAGAGGAGCTACGGGGTCCGGGGCAGCGCCCCGGCCGCCGGAGGCACAGCGGGGGACGTGCCTCCGGGGGCTGGGGCACCGTCCCAGACCCCATGGCTCTTGCTTCGCAGGAGGTCTACTACCGGTGGAGTGGCCTCTTCGAGCGCAGCGAGAAGAGCTGTGGGGTCCGGGGCAGCGCCCCGGCCGCCGGAGGCGCAGCCAGGCCCGTGGCGGGGATACATACGGTAGTAGGAACAGCGACGGCCGAGGAACTTGCCGAGTATTGGGAAGAAGATGAGGGTGAAGAGGGACCCGAGCTGGCGCATGGACTCGTCCCATTCTCTCTGGGCGTCCGAGACCAGCTGGAAGCGGGCGGGGTCGTCGTCGTCGTAGTCGTCTTCATCGTCGTCGCTGATTTCGCTGTCGGCGTCGTGTCCGTTGTCTTCGTAGAGCGGGGGCCAGGGCAGAGGCGGCGTGGCTCCGTCTATGGGCACTTCTTGGGGCCCGCTGCTGAAGTCGACGAGCAGGCCGGCCCGTTGCACGCGGGCGAGGAGGTCCGCGCCTTCGTCCAGACTCATTGCCAGGTCGTTCTTGAAGGTTCACCAAAGGCAGCGGGGAGCAGAGCGAGTCGGAAAGTGTGCTCAGCGGGTCAATTGAGTTTGTGGCTGAACTGGTCCCAGGTCACTGAGTGTTGTTTCGTTCATGCCGGTAAGTCAGCTCGGGCCGCTGGCTGAGAGGTCAGCCGTGCATCTGCAGGGGCTGCGAGATAGAGATGAGATCAACGGGAATTTTTCATGTCGAAGCAGAATATTTGTGTCTCTCGATCCCAGGAGACGTGCTGTTCTACCGCCAATCTGGCTTCGAGAGTGTTGAGACTGCCAGTTCATCGAGCAGCTGGCTTTGGTTTGCACAGGAGACAGGTTCTTTTCCGGATGAGCAGTTCTATCAGTCAGCAGGGCCTGGATGGCGCTGTCGCTAGTACTGCTAGTACTGCTAGTGCTAATGCTGCTGGTGCTAATGCTGCTGGTGCTGGCTCGGCTGGCTCTCCAGCTGTGAATGGAAACAAGCCGTTTGATAGCAGCGTGTATGATGAGGTGACCGAGGGAAAGGCATCTATTCTGTATCCAAAGGGAAACACAGTCTTCTACAACCCGGTGCAGCAGTTCAATAGAGATCTCAGTATCGTGGGCATTCGGGCATGGTCTGAGATATATTACGAGCAGACGCTTCTACCCCGGCTGGAAAGAAGTAAGAATAGCAAGAACAAGGCTAATGCGAAAAAGCGCAAGCGCGAAGACGACGCCGAGACGAGTATTGAGAGCGCCCCACAGAAACTGACGACTGAAGGTGTCCAGAAGAAAGCCGACAGTAGCCCAGAGCATGAGCAGAAGCAGGAAATGGAGCTCAAGCATGAGCAGGAACTGGCCAAGACGGAACCTGAGACGGAGCCTTCGACTGAGCCCGCGACTGAACCTGTGACTGAACCTGTGACTGAACCTGAGGCTCAAACAGAGACAGGGAAAGCGGGGTACACCAACACTGCTAATCAGACTACAAGCGAAAGCATAGACGAAGCCATGAGCGAGGCCAAGAGTGCAGCGGCAGCTCAATCTGCCCGCCCTTACATCGAAATCATTGAGGCTCTGTCGGCCAGTGGTCTCAGAGCCATTCGCTACGGCAAGGAAATCCCTAATATCAAGAAAGTCATTGCCAACGACTTTTCACGAGAGGCGGTGAAGTCGATCCACGCCAATGTGGAGCACAACCAGATCGGGCCCATTGTGGTTCCCAACGAGGGCGATGCCAATATCGTCATGTACCAGCACAAGACGAAAAACGTCCATGTTGTGGACCTGGATCCCTATGGCAGTGCCACTCCTTTCATGGACGCTGCCGTTCAGTCGGTATGTGACGGGGGCCTGCTTCTGGTGACATGTACAGATTTGGCTGTTCTCGCGGGAAACTCGTACCCGGAAAAGTGTTTCTCACAGTATGGTGGCCACACCGTGCATAACGACTCTTGTCACGAGTCGGCCCTTCGTCTGGTCCTGAACATGGTTGCGAGCACAGCCGCGAAATACGGCCGTGCCATCGAGCCTTTGCTGTCGCTCTCAATTGATTTCTATGTCCGATGCTTCATCCGGGTGCGCAGCCAGCCGGCTCTGGTCAAATTCAACGCTTCCAAAACCATGATTGTATACACCTGTAGCGGATGTGGCACCAGCACCACTCAGCCACTGGGCCGAGCCACTGCTCGTGAGAAGAACAACCGTGTCACGTACAAGCATTCATACGCGCAGGGCCCCACGGCGCCTGCCAACTGCGGGCATTGCGGGTTTGTCCACCACGTCGCCGGTCCCATGTGGGGAGGTCCTCTGCATGACAGGAAGTTCGTCTCCAAAATGCTCGAGATTCACGACACCCTCGACACAGATGTCTACAAAACAACCCAACGCATAAAGGGCATGCTGACCGTGGCGCAGTCCGAGCTCGAAGACACGCCCTTCTTCCTGTCGCTGCCCTACATCTCCTCGGTCGTCCGCGCGCCCTGTCCTCCACTCAACACCTTTGCCAGCGCTCTCCTGAACGGTGGCTACCGTGTCTCGGGCACCCACTGTCAGCCAGCAAGCATCAAAACCGACGCCCCGCCAGCCTTCGTCTGGGACGTCATGCGCGAGTGGATCAAAAAAGAGAAAAACGGCGAGGTCAAGAACCTCAGCGCCTCGTCTCCCGGCGGCCACATCCTCAGAACCCTCGAAACCACCCACCCCGTCTCCTTCGAACTGCACCCGCAGGCCGCCGAGCTCGACAAACTGCGCAAATCCAAGCTAGTGCGCTACCAAGTCAACCCCACCGAGAACTGGGGCCCCAAAGCCAAGGCCAAATAACCACCCTTCCCTATACTGTAATATAGCCTCCTCTGCACTACCACTGTGTGCCTCCGGCGGCCGGGGCGCTGCCCCGGACCCCGCGGTGCTCGCTTCGCGAGCGCCCGATCCCGGGAGCGGCCGAGTCGAGCTCAGCGAGACGAGCCAGGGGGTTTGGGGCACCGCCCCAGCCGCCGGAGGCGCGGGGAATGCCTCTGGCGGCCGGGCGCTGCCCGGACCCGTTGTGCTCGCTTCGTGAGCGCTTCGTCCCGGGAGCTGCCCAGTCCGGGGGGTCTGGGGCACCGCCCCAGGCGCTGGAGGCGCGGCCGAAGGGGAGACGGTGCCTGACTATCGCATCGCGCCCTGCAGGAGTAGGCCAGAGCTGGAAGCGCACGGCGGGAAACGGAAATTAAAGACATCGCAGCAGCGGCAGTGGGCTAGTATTATACAGATACATTTGACTCTAGCGAGTTAGCGAGCGGTACGGAGGTGCCGGGGACTTTTTTTGGGCTTTTATTGTGGACACTGGGCTTTTTTGTGTACCCGACTGTTAAGCAGCGGGACCTGTTTTTGTGTTTCTGTCGGGTTCTGTGGGTGGTTCTCTGTCGGCGAATCGACTCGGGCTCGAATTGGACCGTCTGGATTGGATCGATTGACTGGTTCATTGATCGCACTGGACTGAGCGAACTGGCTTGGCTCGACTCGGGAAGAGTGGACCGTGGTGGACTTTTGCTGGACCTCGGGTCTCTGAGAGCGCTTGAGAGGAAGTAGTGCTCGCGTCGGTCGTGGACTCTGTGAGCTCCTCTCAGCCCTGTTCTCTGCTGGACTCTGCGAGGCTCCATGTGGTGGCCTGCTGAGGTCGACATCTTCGGAAATGGATCACACAGCGGGGTCGCCCGTGACGGCGGGAGATAGGAAGCCATATATTTCCAGTGGAAGCGGCAACGGCAGCGGGAGTGCGAACGGAGCCAATGGGGCTGTCAAATGCTCGTCGGCGGTGAATGGGTCTGGTAACGGATCTAGCAACGGATCTGGCAACGGATCTGGTACCGGATCGGGCTCTGGTTCTGGTTCTGGCTCTGGAGCTGGAATAGGAGCTAGCACTGGTGCTAGTTCTGGCTCTGGCTCTGGAACGGTGAGCGGGACTCGAAAAGCGAGCGTGAATCGACTGGGTAAACTGTCAAAACTGCCCACGAAGCTGCCCACTAATATCATCCAGCCAGCATCTTTTTTCGATACTCTTGCTATTTTGATGCTGCTGACCCATGTACCTTCGGTCATCATGGTCATTGTGCACTGCTTTTACGTGGCGTCGTTCTTCTCGCAGACTGGACTGTCTTCTATCAGCACGCGAGCCATATTCGGCTGGTCTTCGTCGTACGACTACTCATATTCCGGTTCTGGTTCTGGCTCGAGCTCGGGCTCAGGCTCGTCGTCTTCAAACACGGGCCCGGTAAATACCGGCTCGGGCTCAAACGATTACTATTCTAATTCAAACTATTCAGGCTCTTGGACTGGCTCCTCGTCATCACGCAAGATATCGCAATCTCTACTACTAGCTATTATAAGGGCTCTTCTGATTGACTTTGTCGTAGCTTGGACAACACTCTATATCGTGCCTTTGCTCAGGAACGTGGTGATTGTGTTTGCTCACGCCATTGTTGCTTCAACACTTGGCGGCGGTGGACCCAGGGTCTTCACAAACGCGATCTACTCGACTACTTTAGTCGAAGTGGCTATATTTATTTGGGACAAGCTTTACTATTATCTGTTTAGTGATGAGTTTGTTCTTTTTTCGCTCTTGAGTAGTGGAGGTGGCCTCTCAACTGCTGTCACTGGCGTGGCCACTGGTGCCTCTGACTTATCGTTGTTGTCATCACTTCCAGCGACAATGTCTGATTCGGCACTGCCTGATACAACACCTTCTTCTCTCTCTGCATTGTTATTGTCTTCTTCTCTTAGTACTTCTATTGCTTCGTCTCTTTCTTCTTCGTCTATTGTGTCGTCTATTGCTTCTGTTTCTACTTCACCCTCTTCTTCTAGTTTGTCTTCTCCTACCCAACATAATCTGCGCCATTTAAATTCTCCTCATCATCATCTCCTCTTTGACGACAGTTTTCTATCTTCTGCCGGGTCGATACTGTCTGGCGATTCGACCGCATCACAACAAGCTTCTAGGAAATCCACTTTCAACACTTTTCTTAGTATTGTCAACATGATCAGCTCCACTGTTCGCTTTGTACGCCATATGGACTGGGCACACGAGTTCCCAATTATCTTTTTCCAAGCGGTAGCTGTTCATGTTATTGGATTAGGCTTGGTCCCTTTTATCCGCAAAGTGTTTCCCGAGAGAGGGTCTCTAGACTGGTCGTCGAATGCATCTGGTATGTTGTCTGCTGGCAGTGATTCCTCTAGCGCTGATAACACTAGTAGTGAGCTTTTTATTGATTCTCAGATAAATTTCTCCTTCCTAAACGATTCGTCATCCTCGTCAACTGATTTTCCTGTGTTTTCCAGTAAAAGCGGCAGCAACAGCTCCAATAGCAGTAACAACTTCAATTCAAAGAATAGCTCTGGCAAAGACATCATTGTGCCCGAGTTCTCGAAAGACGATATGTATAATGACGAGTCGTTTGATGACGACGCCGGCGCCAATTATCGGGCCGACTTCAACTTTTTATATGCCCCATCAGTCAAGAAGAATAAGCGACTGGCTCAAGTGCGGTCTAACCAGCCTCTATGGTCGATCCTGGCAAGCAGCATTGTTCTTGCCGCTAGGCAGGAGACTTCTATCTCGAACAACTTGGACGGAGATTTGGCTTTGGCCACGAGTTTCGAGGTCGCTTTCGGACAGTGTGCAGTCCGGTACATTCTGGAGAATATGGTTGCATTTGAAATGGGAAATTTCGACCCCAATCTTATTAGTGGCAGCAACATCTATGTTCGAGTAAATGGCATTCAGTGGCCCCAGGTGTCTGTACAGCCGGTCACTTGCAATGGTGTGGTTCAAACCAACTGTCTGCTGATTATAGTTTACGGACTGAGTCCAGTTGTCCAGTATGACATGGAAGTTGTGTATGCCAACAACGATTCGCCTGATCAAGCGCCAATGACCTGTATGAGAGTCAGTGTGTCGACCACCGTGCGCCGTCATAAATCAGGGTCAGGTGGAAATATTAACGCCCCAGCTAGGGCAGTTTCGCCAGTCACGACTCTTTTGGATACTCTAACCACAACTCAGATGAATCTTTCTGAAGAAAAATCGCGCCTCAAAAAGTCGCGAAAAGAGCATGCGAAGCGATTGGGAGCACTCAGATCTGAGGCAGACAGTTTAAGAAGCCGAATCGAGGCCTCGGATAAAGGAGATGAGAGAAACAACCGTAAGGTTCTGTCGTTACGAGAGCTGGTGCGACAGATGGAGGAAGAAATTGAAAAGATCACTAGTGCTACTGAGGACTTGATCTCCCAGCAGGAAGAGTCGCTAGCTGAGTATGAAGCGCACAAGCTAGAGTGGGAAAATTACATGAAATCGCAGAAACAGAATGAAGAGTCTTCACACGAACTGAAAACAAACTGGGCTCGAAAAGTACAGGTGCTCCGCTCAGATCTGAACTCTCTCACTGCCAAATGCGACAAATTGGACGCTAAGAAGCAGCGCCTTCTGGGAGACATCGAGAAACTGGAGTCTGAGGAAGCAGCCATTCTCACTAAAGAGATTGAATCTCGTCATGCTAAGCGCGAAATCAAGCTCGCAAGACGAAGGAAAGTGGAGGGTGAGTTCTCAGACAATATCACTAAATTGGAGAAAGTAGTCGAAGAGACCCGACGCCACACCATGGATCTGGTCGCTGCAGCTACTGCTGCCTCGAATGTCGCTGCTATATATCCTCGCCCGGTAGGCATTTCTCAAGGCCCAGGCCCCGTTCAGCCCCTGCTAGCGAATACTTCGCCCACAAATTCGTTTGACTTGTAATAGACGATGTACTTCCTGTTTCGTTAAATGATATTACGATCTGCTTACCTGCAAGCCCGAGCCCCCTCGACGCCTCCGGCGGCTGGGGCGCTGCCCCAGACCCCGCAGCTCGCTTCGCTCGGGCTGCGGAGCCGTCAGATGCTCGCCACAGCGAGCACAATGGGGTTCGGGGCCACGCCCCGGCCGCCGGAGGCATGTCCAGCTTCAAGGGAAGAGCATTTCTGGGGCCGTCAAGGCACTGCTGGAGGAATAGGCATGATCAAATGACGGGTCTATATACAAATAAATACAATGGAGGACGGCCGCTGGTGACAGCGGGGAGTGCTACTGCTCGTCGATTTCGTGTCCGAGCGAATGGAACTTGTGGTTCTGGTAGAGCAGGTTAGCGCCGGAGCTGGAGTGCTGGCTCGATTCGACATGGTTGACACGGGCAATCCATATTTCGTGGTCCTGAATGGGTACGACTTTGACGGTTGTGCAGTAGAGGACTGATATTGCGCACGAGACGACAGGGATGCCGCTGAGGCCGACACTCAGCATCGGCTGCTCAACCTCGAACGGGTTGATATCCGGCCCCAGGCGGCCACTGAAGACACGGCATATCTCAGCTGATTCGGGCGAGGCCGGCAGAATGTTGACGGCGAACTGATTCGAGTCGTGGAGTACTTCGGAAGTGCGCGAGGGCACCTGGATATTGAACGAGATGGTCGGCGAGGGTTTGATGGATACAGATGTGACAGAGGACACTGTCAAACCCCGAGGCTCTGGTTTCTTTGTCGCCAAGTCGAAGTGGTTGGTAGTAATCACCATGGCAGGTGCAGCTACTCCACTCATCGCTGTCTTATACAGCGAATCAAGAGAGGGCACAGTCGTGGAAGTGGGAGTAGTTGATTTGTTACTGGATCTGGTGTTCGTATACAATGTTGAGCTAGTCGTACAGTTGGCTCTAGAAAGTCTATTTGAGGGTTTGGTCAGACGAGTGGCCGATTCAAGAACGAGTGTTGGCTCGAGAATGACATTCCTCGCATGACAGGCACGCAGGCGCGCAGAGCATCTGGCGCCTGCTATGAGCATTATAGCTAATATGCAGTTCTTGACAAAATGGAGATCAAGACCAAATAAGAGACCGTATGTTTATACAAAATCCAAAGGATATAGTCCAGGCCCTCTTCTTTTATCTGCTTCAAGGCAGATTTACTCCGAAACTTCTATAAGATCATGGGCATGACAAGAATATCGGTTGCGAACTTCACGAGATTATACATATACTCGCATGCATATATTGGGCAAATAAGCGAGCGGCTTAACATTTTTTGATCTGGTCCAAGTTGTCACTAGACCATTAGTTCACTGCTTGTTATCACCTCGACTGGTTGATGCTTGCCCTTGCTGTCCGCTGGAATCTCACTGGTTAGTGAGACGCATAAAAAGATAAATGGTTCCCTAATGAAAAGACATCCCAAACCAGAACTGGCCAAAAAGGCTCTGGCTCTCCTATCCAAGGAACATTCTGCGGAAGAAAGAAGCCGCTTTTCCCAATGGCCACCGACTGAGAAACCCAAAGGCTGGCCACTGAAACGAAACCCTAATTATAAACCCGAGGGTTCAGGGACCCTGGTCAAACCTGTTCTGTTGACCCATTTCAATCGCTGGTCCGGCGACAGATATCCTAAACAGCCCAGCAGATCCAATGTCGCACATGGTCAGTTCCATGGCCGACTAGAGTACAATGTTTTCGCTAGGATACTGGCTTCATATCCTCGAATGGAAATTATTTCGCGTGCTATTCTTCCGGCTGATCTAATGCTCAAAATCGGCGTCATTCGGCGAGAAACCGAGAGTGACGGCAGCACTGAGATCTCGAAAAACTTGCTTCTCACCCAGCTGCTGCGTCACAGACCCTCCGTAGTCGGTAAAAAAGCATATGTCCTGTGCAATAAAGAGGCCATGAATATGCTTTCAGGCGGACGCTACAAATCAATTCTGTCTGCGATGACCACAAGCTCGAAGGAGGTCGTTCAAAGCCCCAATAATCTCTTACGCAATGCTCAGTGGAGAAATGACGCTCCAGAATTTGCCCTCAAGTTACTAGCCATTGATATCCTGGAGTCGTCGAAACTTCTGGTTCGAAATTTGGAGGCTCAGGACCTGGACTTTGAGAGCCCAGGTGACACTTACATCATGACTTGGTCAGCAAATAGTTCTCATTCAAACGCAGTTGAGATTACCACTATACTGCCTCCTGACACAGCCGAAGAACTGAAAGGCATTCTCCATTCAGAAGCTGCTATCTCGAAAAACATGTGGCTAGACGAGCACACGATAAAAATACCCTCCAGCATAGCGACCGACCTGGCCACCACCATCTACAAGTACTCCCTGTATAATTTGTCTCTTTTATGAGTCTCTGTATATATTTGCATTCGCATTAATATTGATTCGAGGATACATGGGGGTGGCGGAATGTACCTGGTTCGACCCTTCCTCGACATCACCTGCGCAGCAGGAGCTACGGGTCCGGGCAGGCCCGGCCGCCGGAGGCTCATTTCCCAAATTTAAATTAGTTTTCAATGCTTCATAATTATAATACAACTGCAGACTCCAGAGGGAGTCCATAGATCACAGGAGCGGCGCCTGTCAGATACTTCAAAGTACAGTCGTCCCTAGTCATGGCCACAGCTCGACCGATGTCATGGCGACCGCAGTCCACCGTAGCTCGCTCACCAGTGAAAACACCCCATCTTTCCAGCAGATTGCGACTGAAGGTGTCAATGTCTTTGTCCGTGACATCCCACATGTTGACCACCAGCATCGGGCAACCGGCAGCCATGAAGTTCATACAAGTACCAAAGGGATCATATTCACCAGCTTCCTGCACTACTCCTGAGCTACATCCGAAAAGCAAGGTAGGGCAGCACTTTTCCAAGCCTTTGATTTTGGCCGACCGGATATACCTCTCTCCTCCTCCATGACCGATGTAGATAAACAAGTCCTTCTTGTTCAGCGCATCTGCGACTTCATCTTCCGAAGGAGCTTGGCAGATGACACCTTTCCAGTTCGACATAGACTTGAATGGCTCTTCGAACCTCTCCTGCGTTCGAACGAGATCTTTAGAAGGATTCAACACATAGTATACATCCTGTCCAGGGGCCGAGAACGAGCGTATCTTTCTTGCGGACAGAAGATTGTTCAGAATCATTAATGACGGAACTCGGCTGACAGACCGCTTCCGAAGAAGAGGAATTGATTCCCAAGGGAACTGCTGACACTTTTTATCTACAATCAGAATAATATGATCGTATTTCTTAATGTCCATCTTCTCTGATCGAGTGTGATAACTGCGCAAGCATTCTTCGACATCTACTACTAGCTGATCAATGTCAAGTTCGTCGTATGCATTCTGTTCTCCATGGAATTGGATAATGTCAAGAACGAAATAGACCAAATCTTCGAGGAGTCCGGGATCCTCGAGAGTGTCGGGGTGTCCCAATCCTAAAAAGAGCTCAAATACTCGAGGGTTTATATCCACTGGTTTTTGAGGTGCTCTTTTTCCTGCACCTCTAGTAGTTCCTGCACCTCTAGTAGTTCCTGCACCTCGTCGAGACCTCATCACTGTCCCCCTAGAAGGCAAGTACCGGTCCAGAATGTTCTTGAAATCCTTTACGAATTTTTCAGCCAGCTTCTTATCCGGTATCTGCATATCAAAAATGCCTCGAAATCCTCCAAGCCAACAATACTGAGCTTCATATAAGAGAGATTCCAACTCTTTATCCATCTCGAATCTCTCGTTCCACCATGCCCTCTTCTCATCAGGAGTACGAATCTGCGAAGTCCGAGAAATATCGGCAGAAGCATTGCTTGAAGCAATTATATTCTCGAGCCTGGCCAGCCCGTCATTAAATGAAAACGAAGTCTCATCAACGTCTCTGCTGCTATGCCGATTCAGAGGCAGAGCAATCATAAATGGGTCCCGTTCTTTTTCATACCTAGATACAATCAGATTTCCTGTAGCAGGAGCAATATTCAACGACACCACCAGCCAATTTTCAGGGAGCTTATTCGAAAATTGCATACTGTCAAGACTGCCAGAGTCACTTCTGTATACATCTGCAGCCCGTTTGTTATCGTTATTAGGCCATTGCAGGTAGGTAGAAGCATTCTTCTCTCTCAGAACTGCGATCTGTCTCTCGCTAAGAACAGAAGATGCTTTGGCCCGTTCAAGATGCGTGAAATAATTATACAATGACTTTTCCTGGGCTGTACAAACAGCAGACAACAGAATAGAGGTGTTATTGAGGATATTGGACATATCTACCAGTTCGATATTGGTGCATACCTCTTTAATTCTCTCGAGATTTTCCGTCAGAACAGACTTTGCTTGAACTAGATGTTTTACTGCTTCAGCACATTGAACATTGCTCGGCAGATTCGTAAGTGAACTTTTTCGGCCACTGATACTATCATTGTTGACGGAAGGTACCGATATCGCCGAATCCTGTAACACGCCGTAGACTGGATCTAGCAGCAAGATTTTCCTTGCCTTCAGATAGCAATTCCTTGACTCGGATATCTTGAACAGAACATCTTCTCGAGTTGCTTTTGTAACAGCAGTGATGGGCCTGGAAGGTGAAGGTGTTTTTGGGCTGGTAACAGATATCACCCGATCCACAGCTAGAATTTGGGAAGCAACATCGACCTGACCCTGTTGTTCGAGACTGTAAGCATGACTTCGGATGATTTTGTTCCGAACAGCTTCCAAACCAACAGCTTTATGCGGATGAGCTTCCCTTAGACTTAGTTCCGATACCCGTCTGGAGATGATCTCTATACTGTTATCATCCGGAAACTCTAAGTTTCCATATACTGAATCAGCCATATCATAATACAGTCGTTCCTCATCAAACATATTCTGACGCTGAAGATAGAAGGCAGTTGAGTAGATAATATTAAGAAACTCTATTCCTTTCTTTGCTAGCGGAACCACTTGTTTATCCTCATCAAAAATTTCTTCACAACGATGAAGAATATTCTTAGCTTCATCTGGCTTCCCCATTCTCACTGAGAGTTCAGCTTCGAATGTCAAATACTGAGATTGCGCAAGAAAGCATTCAGTAGAATCAGCCAGTTTAATAGCTTCATGAATATGATACAAGGCATCTTTAACAATTCCCACCTGTTCGTAGATCTTTGCTAGCCTGAAATGAGCATCCATTAGCAAACTCGAGAACTGCCATACACTGTATCCGGGCCGCCGCAAGAGACTCGGTATTAAGCGAGTCAAGTTTGTCATGGCGACAATTGCCAGTTCCTTGGCCCCTGTCAAAGCCCAGACAGTTGAAAATGCCTCCGTTGTCCGGCAATAGAGTACAATTCTCTGCTGGAACTGTTCTGACGATTCGCCTGAGGTACGACCAGCCGAAAGTGGTTCTCGCAGAACAGGGGTATTTGAAATATGCTTCTCCAGTTTAGTCAGACACTTGATCGCCTCGTCTTTGCTGTCAATAGAAGCTAAATATTCCGTCTCCATGGTAAGCAAAAGTGCATATTGCAGAGGAGAGTTGGTTTGTGTAAGCAGCTTGTTCGCAAGAGAAAGGTGATACCCAACCACTGCAGAGAATCCCAAATAATGATAAGACCGAGCAATATCCAAACGATAGGCCGATTCGATTTCGGCCAAGTCCGTATCTCCTTGGTCGCAATTTTGCTGCAGAGCTGTAATAAATCCTATCAGTAAACTATTTCTTTGTTCGTGAAATGTGTGGGATACCAGAAATGAAGATAAGGTATCAACTTCGTTTCTGTAAAGAATAGCATGGTTTGTCATTGACAGAAACTGCGACATTCCTAGAACTGCGTTACAGATGTAGGTGACTTTTTGCTGATTCGATCGGTTCGCGACTGAGAGACAGAATTGTGCCATGCTTTTGATATATATAGTCTCTGGCTGTGATTCAATAGAGATGAAATTTTCCACAATATTACTCATTACCGATTCAATCGGAGAGTACACATACCCTGCGACAAGGAAGTACGCAATATTTGGTCTCAAACAGTTATCGGTATAAGTGCTCCGTGATGTGATTAGGTTCATGATACTTGTCGCCAGTTCGTTCTTCGAGGAGTGAGAGCTACCCACCAAACTCCAAATCAGAAGCTCTAATATAATTGATTGATGCTCATCGACGATAGAAGGAAATGGCGAAGAAGTTAACACCTCTGGCTTCTTAAGAAATATTCGAGATAGGAAGAGGATAGACTGGGAGATAGCCTCTATATTACCAACCTCCGCAATTGGTGTTGACAGGTTGACTTTATTTACAGCGAACAAGCGGTCCAAGCAATTGGATATAATTTTGATTGCTTCTTCATATTGTTGGGATGCGAGCGAAGCGACTACTAATCTTTCAAGTTTCGGTATTAGCATCTTGCTGGGTTGTAAATGTTCGTTAGATGCAAGCTGCGAAGAGCTGATGTCAAACAAAATCAGCTCGACTTCCATTGACTCTCGTAACAAGTCTGTGTATTGCGATTTCGATTCTTCAGAGGATTTCGATTTCGAGCTGAGGTTTAAGAGACTATCGGATACGTATTTCAGCTCGGATTGGCGTTTAAATGCTTGAAAATATGCAATGAGAATGGAGTAAAATTGTCGAACGGATTCGAAGGGTATAGATTTTGTCTCTGTCTTATTCAGCCAACTAGAAAAGAGGGAAAGAACTTGAGCAGCTGACTTGGAGTACTCATCTCCCTCACTATGAAACGCCTCTTTGGCATTCGATATTAAGCTCTCTATATCCCCAGCAGCCAGGAATTTGTTTGTAGAGGATATTAAGGTTTTCGTCTCGGCCGGCGTCAATTTCTTCATCTTCTTTGATCCCTGAACTGATTTTGCTAGTTTATCCAAGGAGTCGGCTGTTGGGTTGGTGATAAGTTGGCTCATGAGTCTCGGATGGCCATCCGCCCCAACCTCCTTCTCGCTTTTCGACGAAAGATCTATTAAATGCTTGATTGTGAGTAGACCTTGTTTGGTCCTTTTAAGGTGGGCTCCACCATGAGATATGCTGATGTTCTTGGAGGCTAGAAGTAGCTTCTCGACCATCGGTAAATATAGTTTGCCTCCTCCATTCTTCAGTATTTCTGATTTTCGGTATAGGCAGAAATCGATGACGGCTGGCGCTGCCTTGGAAAAATATTCGGACACTAACTCGCTGGATCTCTGTGAGCATCCTTTCTCCACGCTTCGAAACAACGCTTCTACGAAGCCGCTATCCAGAGTCGGTACTAGTTTCAATGCAGCGCACCTCAGAAGTGTAGATGTTATTAAAGAAGACGAATTCGATATTGACAAGACCAGTTTTGCAATCAGGAGCAGCTTTGTTTTCTTCTCTTCCTCTGGGAAGTAGCTACACCATTTCACAACTCCATTGGGCTCTTCTGTGCCAAGAGCCTTGACAATAGACTATTTTTGTTAGTTCCACATAGTCGATTCGCATTCTGGATAGATTTAATGTACTTACGAGGTTCGAAAGGGGCTTAAACTTCTTCATGGCGCACTGCTCAACTGTTTTTAGAAAAAGAGTCTGGTAAGACGCGACCATTCTAACCAGCGCACCCTCGGGAACAGCGTCACCGTGGTCTATGAACAGAGCTTCATCGTAATTGGGTGTACTGTCTTTAGTGTGGTGGTCTCCCAGCCTGTTGTACAACTTCCAAAGTTCGGAAAGGCTCTCCTCCAACTGGCAAAGTTAGCTACTTTTCCCTGCGCCTCCGGCGGCCGGAGCGCCGCCCCAGACCCTGGTTGTGCTCCGCTTCGCCGAGCGCCTGGCCAGCGGATTGGATCCGAAAAGATGTCGGAGATCGGGGAAACATACCATTGAGTTGTCTACCAGGCGCAAAATAAACGTGAGATGGAGCTTCTCAATGTCTAGTTTGGATTGTTTATCATCATTGTAGAGGTTCTGAATGGCGAGGGCTCCGAGTTCGTAGATGCTCTTGGCTTGTGTTGCTGGTTTAGAGCTCCGGGATCTGGACGTTACTGAACTCTTTAGCGTTCTTCCCGTTTGTAAAAGGCCCAGTGCTTGAGTTAACACTCGACGAGCCAGCTCAGCAGGGGAAGCATTGGCTGATAGGTCGGCCAAAGATGACTGGGCAGGAGCAACGTTAGTTAGGGCCGACCTTGTGCTCCTGAGAGATCTCGTTTTGGGGAGAGCTGACCCAGCTCTTGAATTTGCAGTTGCAACCTTGTGTTGTCGCGGAGATTCGATAAGATCAGCTTTGTGCCGAGTCGGGAGTAGCAGTTTCTTGAGCTTGACCAAGTTCTCTGTCGAGAAGTTCTCCAGGTCACACAGGAGAAGATCCTCCATGGCTGGTGGCAGTCTCTCTTCCTCCCTGGCTAACGAATTTTATCCCACAGAACGTGTTTGCTTGCTGGGAGAGAGACAGCGTTCGCAGTTTGTGTTGCAAATATTAATGTCAAGCCTGACCGCGAAGTGCTCGTCGATTATTTACGTGCGGTAACCAGGGCAACCGGGGTTTGGCACGGCTCGCAGTAGTAGGATTTAGTATTTACATATGCACCAGTTGATCTGAAATGCTTATAGAACTTATGATGTATTATACAATCTCATGCCTCCCAGAACGTGAGCTCTTAGGTGGCATTCTGGCAGTGGCTTCTATCCGCTAGCGTAGAGTTCAAATGGTTCGACGCGCGCCTAAAAGTCGGCCTACGAATACCAGAAGCGAGGCCAGCCAGTTTCCACAGTCGTCATCCGAATACATCAAGACGATAACCCAGCTGAAGAGGAAGTCCAACAGTGACAGAGCTCTGTTCACTTTGCACAAAGTGGCTTCTCTGGTAAAGCCGATAATGAAGAAACACGGATTCAAAGTAGGAACTCTGTGTGAATTTTTCCCCAAAGACCCCAGGTTATTAGGGCTCAATGTGAATCATGGCATGAAGATATGCATCAGACTGCGGCCCTCGTACGACGAGAATAAGTTCTACCCGCTAGAGGATGCTGTTGGAACGATGCTTCATGAACTTACTCACAACAAATTCGGTCCTCATGACCAGAAGTTTTATAAGTTCCTGGACGAGATCACAAGCGAGCTCGAACGACTCATGACCGGTGGCTTTACAGGAGACGGGTTCTTCAGCAAGGGGAACGTGGTTGGCGGGTCTGGATTCAAGCCCGTTTCAATGGACGAAGCTCGCATAAGAGCTGTTGAAGCTGTGGAAAAGAGGAAAGTACTCTATTCAGGGAGTGGACAGAAACTCGGCGGTAGTGGGCCTCTCAGTCGGGAAAAGAACATGAAGGAGCTCATTCTCCAAGCGGCCGAGCGCCGTGCTAGAGATAACAAGTGGTGTGCTAGCCAACATGTCCCTGACACAAAGGACCTCGGCGTCGAAAGCGACGAAGGATTTGAGATCCTCGACGACTCCTGGCGCGACTCTGGCTCGTCCAGCTCCAGCCGCTCTGCGACACCTGCCACTGCTACGGCTCCGGCTCCGGTTCTGGCTTCCGCTCGAGCTCCTTCAGCTCCAGCCTCGACGCCAGCACCCTCAGCGCGCCCAGTCATTACAGGACCCCAGCCAACTGTGCGCAAACCAGATAGGCCATCCCGTGTGCTCACGGCTACTCATCCTGCTAGCGCACGCGCCGACAGCGCCAAACGGACTATAGAAGTGATCTCACTCGACTCGGACGACGAGGACAGCGCTGTCACTACCGGCACCCGGCACAAGCGGCCGCAGCCGGCTGTCATAGACCTGACCTTGGACTGACCAGTCTCCCTCTCGTTCAGGATTTATTTATTATTTATTGATTCTCGGTGTCGGGGGTGCCTCCAGCGGCCAGGGCCAGCCCCGGACCCCGTAGCTCCTGCTTCGCAGGAGCCTCCCTCCCCCGGTGGAATGGCCGACTCGAGCGGAGCGAGAGTCGCAGTGGGGTCCGACCGCCGGACCCTGGTGCTGCAGGGTCACACGGCGTCCGATGGCGCCAAACCCTTATCGGCGCACGGCATCAGATCCGTGCAGCGATACCCGTATGTTTATATAAAAGGGAGAGGTAGGACCATAAACAACCGCAAAGGTAGTAGTAGTGAGTCCAGGATCTCGGAGAGCTTAGGTGGTCGAAATGAAAGTTACAGGTGCTGGTCTGGTGTCGTCGCTGGCTGTTGCCGGCGTCAATGGCTTCTCGTTCGGAGACTTAGTGGATAATTTCCAGCTGCCGTTTCTCGGTGGCAGTAACAGTGTTCAGCAGCAGCCTGAGCTGGTCGGCCCTGGAGTTTACGAACAGGCGGCCCAGTATTTCGGTGAACCCATGTCTCTTGATGGCGTTTCAAATGAAGACATCAGCGTTATTAGCTCGGCCTGGGAGTCCCTGGACAGGGAGTATCCCGACCGGGTGCGTAAGCTGTTGACTCCGTTTTCTCCCCGGGCGAAGATCAAGCAGAGAACCGACTGGCAGTTCCATGTGTCCAATAAGGAGAAGACCCCCGGTCACTCGCTGCGTATCAAGTCTCCTGAAAAGCTCGGAATTGATTCTGTCAAGCAGTATTCTGGCTACTTGGACGTCGAAGAAGAGGACAAGCATTTCTTCTTTTGGTTCTTCGAGTCTCGCAATGACCCTGCCAATGACCCAGTTGTTTTGTGGCTCAATGGTGGTCCAGGATGCTCATCTATGACTGGTTTGCTTTTTGAATTGGGCCCTAGTGGAATCACCAAGGAGCTGCAGCCTGTGCACAACCCCTATGCTTGGAACAACAATGCTAGTGTCATCTTCCTTGACCAGCCTGTTCATGTTGGTAACTCGTACTCAAGCAAGTCTGTCAGGAGCACTGTCGCTGCTGGTAAAGATGTGTATGCTTTGTTAACTTTGTTCTTCCAGCAGTTCCCCGAATATGCTGATGGCCACGACTTCCATATTTCAGGCGAATCCTACGCTGGTCACTATATCCCAGCTTTTGCAAAGGAGATTGCCCTCCATGAAGATCGGAACTTCAACCTCACTTCAGTCCTCATTGGTAACGGTATCACCAACTCGCTCATCCAGGACGAGTCGTATGAATGGATGGCTTGTGGTAAGGGCGGATACCCACCTCTTATCAGCCCTGACCAGTGCACTGACCTCCACAATAAGTGGCCCCGTTGCCAGGCTCTACTGAAGATCTGTTATGCCAATCCCAGTGCTTTGGCTTGTATTCCTTCTGAACTGTACTGCGACACTCTGATGCAGCCTTTCCAGGAGACTGGCTTGAATATCTATGATATCCGCGAGCAATGTGATGATAGCTCTCTTTGCTACGAGGAGCTTGAGTGGATTGATTCGTACATGAACTTGCCTGAAGTCAAGGAGGCCATTGGTTCTGAAGTCGACGAGTTTGTTAGCTGCGACAGCACTGTCGGATTCCGGTTCATGGCCGATGGGGACGGATCTAAGCCGTTCCACGAGGACGTCGCATTCCTTCTCGAAGCCGGTGTTCCTGTTCTTATCTATGCTGGTGATAAGGACTACATCTGCAACTGGCTCGGTAACCAGGCTTGGGTTAATGCTCTGGAATGGAGTGGCGCCGATAAGTTCACCGTCGCTCCCATGGAGCCTTGGTTTGTCAATGGCAAGGTTGCTGGTGAGGGGAAGAACGCCGACCACTTCACTTTCCTGCGAGTTTACGATGCTGGCCACATGGTGCCCTATAACCAACCGGAGAACGCTCTCAATATGCTCAACAGGTGGATTTCCGGCGACTTTGGCTACAAATAAGTGTATTCCTAATTTATCACGTACTCCTTAATCCTTTTACTGGGGTCTGGGGAGACGTCTCCGGCAGCTAGGGCGCCGCCCCATACCCCGTTGCTCCTCTCGCTGCGCTCGGGTCGGGCCCCACCCGTAGTCCGGTTGGAGGGTCTGATAATCTATTGAGAAGAGGAGTTGTCCGTTCAGCATATATGCTTCTTCAGGTCGTTTTAAACAAGTCAGCCAAAGTCTATAAACAATACCACGAACAATAGCTGTCTCCTACAATCTGCCATGGGCTAAATAGACTAGTACAGTCCATATTCCAACTTGACCAGTCGCAAAATACGTGGTTTATATCCACCCGCAGTCGCCGAAATTGTGTCGCGCTTGATCCAACTTCCTACCTCAATAACTATATTAACCGACAAGCCTTTTTGTGAATCCCACTATTTAATCCTCATTTTATGCCTCGTTCACTTTATATTCGTGAAACGGCCCACTACGGCAATAATTAGTTACCCGGAATCACGTGAGTTCCCATCAGTCCTTTTGTACATGTCATATTCGTAATCGGACGTAAAGTTGACTCGTGGTCTAGTGGTAAACCTTTCTGAGAATTACCACGTGACCATGGGGAGGCTCCAGTTGCGTAGCCTGGTTTATCGCCTCGTGCTTATAATTGTTCAACGGCATTTATGTTAATGTCACGGTCGTGTGAGGAACGCGATGGTCGTGGGTTCAAATCCCACCTGGAGCAACTAATTTTTTCATTTTGTTTCAGGGAGATTTAGTTTTTTGGCGAGATGCAGCCTTCTTTAATACGCTCACTGCCTATCGAAGCTGTCATGATTCGGTAGTCTGAATGAAGTCCTTTTAATTTTTGTGTCTCACTATTCTTAATAATTGGGTGCAGAGATATAATCAGCAGTATGTATGATGTGTATTTAATATGCATTATACACCTGATGGCGTTCTATATGTACTCGTATGTTCCGGCTAGCTATGAGAAGAGCCGACAATACCAGCGCTGCCTCCAGTCTAATAATGATATTAATATGATATCCCTTAGGAGAAGAAAGATACTCTCATTCCTATTCGTTAGGAAGTGAAAAAAATACTCCGATACAGGGAATCGAACCCTGATCTGGACGGTGAGAGCGTCCTGTGCTAGCCATTACACCATATCGGATCTTGATGCTAAGTCAACATCGCTGAAATATCAACAACTTAATATTTAGAATGATCGAGGAGAACCCCAGTCTCCCTTCATGACTATAATAACCTCTATGTCACACCAAAAGAAGCCAATAGACACATCTGTGCTGCTTAAAACATTTACTATGTATGTTCTTTCTGGAGTCAGGTGTCGGACCGCGTTTTCAGCTGCCGGCCGAGAACGCCGGCGACACGGAATCCAAGGAGTATCTATTCATACTTCGTTTACTTGAGACAAGTGAACTTGGAACACGGTGTGAATGGTTGCAAAGACGACTAAACCCCGAACGACGCGTAATTCCAGCCGGCCTTTATTTCAGTCACCTGAGGAACCCAAGTGCACCAACAATCAGCGGTCTTCGGACGCGATGGGATCGCAGGTGGCGAAAGGACGCGACCGCAACGACGCGATGGAGGATAACTCGACGCGTCCACGTGCGCCGGATGAAGTGCCTAACGATTCGGATGCGGAAGAAGAATACTTTGAAACAACTCCGACTTCCGCTGAGCCCGAAACCATTAGTCTGGTGGAGGATGACGCGTCTTTGGCAGAGTTAGGGCCGACCACAGGGGAAT
>JAKTSR010000187.1:0-25334 GCA_030580325.1 Sugiyamaella sp. yHKS617 | reverse complement strand
AGACCCCGTAGTGCTCGCTGCGCGAGCGCTGCTCCCGGTGGACTGGCCCTCCTCGAGCGCAGCGAGAGGAGCCATGGGGTCCGGGGCAACGCCCCGGCCGCCGGAGGCGCCTCCCCAGTCCCAGCGGGCCCGCCAGCGGCGCGCGGTGGTGAGACGACAGCGGTTCGAGCGCGATGCAGCCGGAACTGAAGTTCCCCGCATGCTGCGACTACGCACGAACTGAGTCGGCCGACCGATCGATCAGAGCAACCTTGTCTGGCCGGGTGCGAGGAGGCGCCTCCGGCGGCCGGGGCGTTATCCTGGGCCCCACTGTGCTCGCGGCCGTGGTGGCGCTGTTGTCTGGGCAAAGCAGACGATGATTGTAGGGGGGTGTGGAGGACTGAGAGCTGAAAGCTCACGCTGAGTTCGTAGCATTTCGCAATCGGCAGCTGCGCTGCCTAATCAAGTAACGTATACACAATACCGGCAGCGCGAGCCGGAAGCTCTCGACAGACCACCAGACCCTCCCCGTCTCCACCCAGTATCCCACCACACTGCCCTCCGAACTCGCCCGCCAGTCTCCACAGGGCACGGGCCCTCCTCGAGCGGCAGCTCGAGGAGCCACGGGGTCTGGGGCAGCGCCCCAGCCCCGCCGGAGGCGTACCCGAGAGCCCCGGCGGCCTGGACGCTGCCCGGGTCCCGCTGTACTCGCTTCGCGAGCCTGTTATCCCTTGTGGCGAGCGGAGGGGGCGTCCCAGCGCCTTTGGCCCCGTGCCTGTCTCGATAGAGTGATCCTCCGATACAGTTCAGGCTGGCGAGCCGAGCGATCCCGGAACGGGTACGCAGGCAGCAGGCAGATCGCGGATAGGTTCAGCTGTGGGCCGAGCAGGCCCAGCCGGGCCGGGCACACGAGCGGGCAGGCCACACGAACGCGCTGGACTGTCGTTGCGCCAGATGCTGTAGGCTGACATGCTCAGCGCCAGGATTCTCACGTCCGGCGTCTGGTAGCTGGGCCAGAGCAATTGTCGGCTCGAAGGCCTGGCGGCGCCTGATGCGAGAGCGGCAGGAGCATTGGCGGCAGCGGCGGTGCCATATCCAGTCGATTGTAGACTGATCAGAACCTAGATCAGACGGAACCACTATACGGATCACTATACAGATCACTATACAAGTATAACAACCGTGCTGCGTACCTTTACCAGGCCTGCTGGCTCTGGAGCTATGAATGCACAGTGCTACTACACTAAGCTTAGCTCTTCGCGTTGATCTGCAGCTCCTACAGCCCGAGTGCAGCTCTCTAGTGAGAAAGGGTTGTACTGTATTGGAAGGGCTAAAAGGACCTTTTTTGAAAATATTATTTACAAGCCAAGCTGTGTTTTGGTTGGAAACTTTTTTGTTGTTTTTGGAAACAAGCACAAATCTCTGCCAGCAGACGGTCGATTGCCTGGATCGAAGCAGCTCTCTCCACTTGGAACCACGCCTCGGACCGCTATTGCTGACACTTGAAAAGTTGGCATCTCGAGACAAAGTGGGCAAGCACGCCAGTCGCAGCTACTGCCGTTACCACCACGACCTCCGCTGGCGCTGTATCCAGACCAACAACCTCGTCGCACGACTGAGCCCAGCGCTCTCACATCAACTGGATTTCGAACCAAAAATTCGCACCCCGAAAATCGGCTTGCTTGCTACCGTGCTCGGTAGCCTGTGATATACGTAAGTCTCAGGGTGCAAACACAGCCTGGCCCCGTGCTGGCAGCGGAGGGGGCAATTGGGTGCCGGGGGAAGGGGGTGGCGCCTTCGGCGACTGGGGCGCTGCCCCAGACCCCGTGTCTCCTCTCGCTGCCGCTCGAGGAGGGCGCGGACGGCGCTGCTGGTGGTTGGTTGGGTCGTATGTCAGGTCGGGTTTCAAGGGCCCGACTCGAGCGGCAGCGATAGGAGCAGCGGGGTCCGGGGCAGTGCCCTGGCCGCCGGAGGCTGGCTCGCGAAGTTGGTCGAGTGCGCGATACTAACGGTCGTGCAGAGAATTGTAATCTATGGATAGAGCAGCTTAGCGTGGAACAGCACCCCCAGCAGCGACGCATACCTTCGGATCACACACAGCTTTTCTGCCTCGAGGTAGGTTACGTCAGGACAGAGTAGGTGGCACTGGCCGTCAGCGATTTGTCGTGACGGAGAGTTTTGGGAATGGTGCGAGGTAGTCAGGAGCCATCGCTGACGATTGACGATGGTGAGAGAGATAGGAGGGATGGCTAAGTTTGCTCTCGATTGTACATCTGTGCTTCTGGCCCGATGACCATTGCACACCAGGACGAGGACCGAACGATTATCTAACAATTTTGCAGCGCGGACAATGGAAGAACGAATTCATGTCAAGCACACTTCTCCTCGAAAGTCGTTGAATCCGGATCTGGCTGTTTCAAATGGAGTATTAGGGAGAGCGAGAAGCACCTCGAGCGCGAGTAATAGCGGCTCGGCTGCGGCCGTAGCCGCTGCTGCTGTCTATATCGACCAGCTGGCAGGAGGCACCGGCAGAGGCCCTGGCGGCGGCCGGCCCGAGTACGACATCGACCCTGATTTAAGCAGCGCCAAGGTCGTGCGTGGGCCCGCCAGCCTCCAACAGCTCCAGTTACAACAGCACCAGGAGGAAGAGGACCAGCGACTACAGCTTCAGCAGCAACATCATCAGTCCCCTCAGTATCAGTACACAGCAGCCCAGCTAGCAGAGATGCAGGCTCAGGCTCAGGCTCAAGCAGAAGCCGAGGCCCAGGCACAAGCACAGGCTCAGTACCAGGCCCAGGCTCAGTCACAAGCGCAGGCTCAGGCACAGGCTCAGGCACAGGCTCAGGCACAGGCTCAGGCACAGGCTCAGGCACAGGCACAGGCTCAGGTCCAGGCTCAGGTTGAAGCTCAGCAAGCTCAGGCACAGGCACAGGCACAAGCACAGGCCCAAGCACAGGCTGCTGTTCAGGCACAAGCTCAAGCACAAGCTCAGGCACAAGCTCAAGCACAAGCTCAAGCACAGGCGCAAGCCCAGGCTCAGGCTCAGGCTCAGGCTCAGGCTCAGGCTCAGGCTCAGGCCCAGGCACAAGCACAGGCTGAGGCTCAAGCGCACGCGGAAGTACAGGCCGTTAGAGCACAGGCTGCCCAGGCCCAACAAGTACAGGCCCATGTCCAAGCACAAGCTCAGGCACAGGCACAGGCACAAGCTCAGGCTCAAGCACAAGCACAGGTACAGGCACAGGCACAGGCCCAGGCACAAGCACAAGCTCAGGCTGAAGCACAGGTGGCCCAGGCCCAGGCACAAGTCCAAGCCCAAGCAGCTCAAGCAGCTCATGCACCAGCCCAGTCCCAAAACCATTCTCAAGTTCATGGCCAAATTTCTGGACCATACCCAGTATCTGCGCAATTTCCCAATCTTGAGCTTTATCCTGCTAACCAGCAACTCTTGCAATTCCAAAAGCGCCATGAACAGCCTCTGGTTGGTTTGGACAACTCTCCGATGGGACTCTCCATCGGTCCTAGCACTCCACTTCGAGTGACAGAAGCCAGCCAACCTCCGCATTCTCAGGTCCTAACTAACATTGGACCCCCCCAGCATCCGCCACCTCAGACCCACCATCACCCGATTCAACAACAGCCCATGCAATCCCAGCCATCATCCAACCGCAAACGAAAGGCTAGCGCTATATCAACCTCAACTCCTCAACAATCGACTCCCCGCATGAATGACACTCCTGGCTCTGCCAACGGAAGCACTGTTACCCCTCCAGGCACTCTTGACTCTGACTTAAAACGAGCTGCCATTGGCAGTAAAGAAATGGCCCTTGATGAACTGGTAGAGAACGCCCGCAAAGATGACAATGGCTCACTAGCCGAGAAATCTCGCAAGTTCTTTGGCATGTCGTGGTTAATACGAAACTGCGAACTAGAGCTCGAAGCCAACGTTCCGCGAAATCGTATATACGCCAGATACGTTGGTCTATGTTCCGAGTACTACTTGAAACCCTTGAATCCTGCTTCGTTTGGTAAACTGGTCAGAATCATGTTCCCAACAATAAAAACGAGGAGACTGGGTGTTCGCGGCCAGAGTAAGTACCACTATTGCGGTATCAAACTAGTAGGTGATCTCAATAATGCTACTGGAACTACGCCAATTGGCACTCCGACCAGATTTGGGAACAATAGTCCTGACATGTTTGCGAATAGAAGCTTCAATACCACTCCAGGGCCGTCAAACTCCAGTAGCATCATGTTTTCCCCTTACGATACTCCCACCCAGAGTCAGCATCAATTCCAGCCACATCCGCAGGCACAGCAGCAGATGTCATTACCACCACAGCAGCAACAGCAACAGCAGTCGCCAACCCAACTGTCACCAACTTACGGCAGAGCAGTCACTAGTACAGGACAGCCTTCGGTTCAACCATCAACGGCAGCACCAGGATATCACCAGCACCTGCGATTTGCTAACTTCAATGATTTCAACGACATTTCTCTGTCACCCAACACGCATGAATTCACAATCCCTCCTCTCGAACCATTCCTAGATCCCGATACCGACCCGGATGCCTCGACAACTTTGTACGCCCTGTACAAGTCGCATTGTCGCTCTCTGATCGAAGCGCTTCGCTTTATGCACGTCAAGAAGTTTTTCCATATATTGTCCGTTTTCATTGGCGGGCTGACCACGCCAGTCCAACGCCTGCTCAATCAGCAGGGTGTTGTGAACTGGGTCTCAAAAGTCGACTGGATCATGTACAAAGAAATGGTTCGCCTGCTGAGCCCACTACCGTTGCAAGAGATCCCGGCCCAAGTATTGCATGGCCTGAGATCATTATACCAGAGCTTGCCTAACCATTTAGTGAGCGTATTGACGAATATGCCTAAGGAGTTCACCGAAGCCAGAACCAAACCTGCTCTTGCTTTTGCCAGACTACTGGATCGATTGTTAAGAGCCAATGAAGCTGCTTTGAATGCAGGCAAGATTCTGATTGACGAAGAGGATCTCGCCAAGATGAAGTATGACTGGATGAGATATGTGGATGCTAGAGCCCTGGTAATGCGAGAGATTCCTTGTGGAGGCTTGGAAGTAGTCAATATTCTTCAGGACGGCGTGCTTCAACTTCTGAACCTGGATGACGATAACATGGAGAACCACGAAAACAGTTCCCGATTGAACGGCTTACGTGGGACCGGTGCAAAAGACAAAAACGACGTTTCCAAGTCGGAAGCAACAATAACCCAATGGGCACGATTCCTGTCATCGCTTCCACCTCAGTTTCCAAAGGTATCGCCCCGTCTGTTTCTTCTCTGTCTCAGTTCTGTCTTGACATCCGCGCTGCGCGATATTAGTATGAACGGAGGCGAGGGCTTTGGTGCATGGTGGGTAGTTCGTTGCTGGGTCGACGAGTGGATGGGCTGGACGGCCGAAATGGGTGGTTTCCTTGCATACGGAGGAGAAGAAGAGTTACAGGACAAAAACGGAGCCTCTCGAAAACATTACCAGAACCAACCGGAACAAAACCAAAGCAACAATCAATTCGTCGGCCAGGGCGAGTTCTCGTCATTTCGACTACTCTTTCTTAATGATACCCCAGTTGCTGCTGGTGACAGTATGCAGCTTGTCGGTCAGCCCAATGGACATGCGAAGAAATCTGTACAACAAATTCTTAGCGAAGTGGATGAAGCGACTGTTGATATCCAAGGCGGTCTTGACGGAGAAGAGGACAATGGTCCGGGTTCTGACATCGTTAAGGATAGCTACGACGGAGATGATGCCGTACCAGTAATCAAAAACGATGGACTCGAGCTCTCCGCTGCCGTCGAAGGACTGATAAATGACAATGTAACAAGCCAAGTGTAAACTGCCATGTATATACACGAACCAGGTATATTAATCTCACGTGGGAGATGCGAGCACAGCGGGGTCCGGAGCTGCGACTCAACCGTTGAAGACTCGAGACTTGAGACGCCTCCGGGTTCCCGGAACCCGTTGTTCTCGCTGCGCTGGTGGAGGCCATTCCCGGGGAAGTGCCAACTCCAAGGATACTATCTATAGTGGAAATCAAAGGCTCGGTGCTCCCAGGGTGCCTGGGGGGTAGGCCTATTTTGTTTGCCGGTTAGACACCTCCTTCGGCCTGTGTTCGGGACAGGAGCCAAATATGGGAGGGCTCGAAACAAAATAAATAGATCGTCAAAAGATAAGAACCGTTACCGGGCCAACCGATTACCCCTGATTTTGAAGCTACCCTTGACCTTATCGGAAAGCTCGCGGAATCCTGCGCAAGTATGAGCGGGCAAGTACAGTTCATCCATAAATCAGGGAAGTACCCACAAGGTGGTTATTCTGAGATGGGTGATTCTACAACGTGCGTTTGCCTGCCAAACTCCCGGAGTTGTGCTTTGCGTGTGGTTTCTAGTTGACCGCGCTCCGCTCACCGGAGGCACGTCTCCGTCCTCCGCCTGTGAGTGGCCTCCAGCGCCGTGGCGCTGCCCTGGACCCCTGGCCCCTCCCACTGCCGCTCGAGTCGGGCACCGAGGATCGGAGGCTCCGCGAAGCGGAGCACAACGGGGTCCGGGGCCGCGCCCCGGCCGCCGGAGGCACGCCTCTTCTCCCAGGGCGTGGACACTTCGGCGGCCGGGACCGTCGGAATATGTAATTGCGGCTCTGGCGCTCCTCTTTTCTGTGCCAAGCTGACAGCGCCACAGGCGCCTGAGACACAAAAGGCTGGACGCCTGAATTTTTGTGAGAAAGTTTCGGACCTCATGAGGTTGAAGATCTGAATCAGATCTGAGGCAGAGTTGGCCGATCGTACGCGTACCGATGATGTCGCTAATAATAGAACGCACATGGCTCAAACAATTGGAATCAGTCACGACGCGCCAAAATTGAACTTGATATTTCTTGAGTCGTGACCATAATCAAACGGGGTACAAAATTAAAATCAAATCAATTATATAATATAATTATACTAGAATGTGTAGAGAATAAATGTTCATGAGTGTCTTGATGCGGGTAGTTTTGGAAGGATTTCTTTACAAGGCAAGCATGGCAGCGGCAATACCACCGGCGACAGCAAGGCCGTTGGCAACGAAGACAGCACCAGCACCGGCAGAAGCGCTAGACTTAGCAGCAGAGGTAGAGGCAGCAGCAGAAGAAGCACCGCCGGTAGAAGACTCAGCAGCAGAGGAAGAAGCACCAGAGGTCTCACTGGCAGAGGCAGTGGTGTGATGAGCAGTAGTAGCGTTCTTGAAAGACGAAGTGGTCGAGACAACGGTGGACGAGGTGGCAGAGCTCTCAGCAGTGGTAGTATTAGCCGCAGTAGAAGAAGAAACAATGCTAGAAGAGGAAACGGAGGAAGTGGAAGCGACAGTAGAGCTGGTGTCAATGATGGAGGTACCAGTCACATTGTTAACAATCTGGAAGAAAGGAGAGTAGTTGACAACATTGGGGTTTTGAGCGTCGGCAATTTCCAAAGCATATTGATCGCCAGAAGGAAGAGTGGTGGGAACAGCCCATCTGACAGCACCCTGGTTAGGAATGTTGTTACCAATTTTGAAGACAGTGTCGAGGTTGTTGGGATCACCCTTCTTGAGAGTAAGGTTGATATCAGAACCGCCACCAGTAGAGTTCCATTGCACGACGAAAGTAGTGCCAGTGTAGACGACAGTGTCGTTAAGGGGAGCGCTGAACGAGTTGGGATTCTGAGCAAGAACACCAGCAACGAGAGAAGCCAGAGCAGCAACAGCGGTAGAGAACTTCATTTTTATTTTCTGGTTGGAGGAAACTTCGTTAACGACAGTAGAGAATTTGGTCTAGGAATGCCAGGAAAGAAGGATGTTGTCTAAAAAGCACCAGCAGAAAGGAGAGAAGGAGAGAGAAAAAAAAGGGATGAAACAAGTGCGAAGCCCCACCTTAAAATAACTGACTCGAATTTTGCAGCGGCCTGCATCAACAACGCCTAATCCGTATGTTGAAAAATAGTAAATTACTTTTTCTGCTTGAAAGTGTACACCATTTTGTATGTTATTACTCTAATAGGCAAACGCATGTATGCGACAGATCTGGCTAACTTGTTTAGATATGAGGGGTAGGGGCTCAGCTTAGCCCCGACGGGCTATATCACAATAGAGGGGTATTGTACCAGCTGTCAGAATATTCAGGATAGATCCAGTCTACGGCACCGGCTAAACAGCTAACCACAGCGAGCTTTCAAGGATTGGCCTAGTAAATACGACCCTGGCCGGTCCGCCTAGGCTATTCTACTGAAAGAGTTATAATCGCTATGGACTAGCGAGTTCTGTTCAGTGGTAGCTGAGCTGACTTGAATTATGCTACAAAAGTAGAATATAAACCGGGTCCCTATGCTAAAAATAGCACTTCAGTTCACATCGCGAATGAACCTAAACGACTTTGGTACCCTGGTACTTCCGGGCTAGCTATCTTGACGTGATCCTGACGTGATTTTCCCTAGGCCATGCCTCGCCTGAGCACGGGCCGACGGATGTGGGCAGCGAGGCTGATTATCCAAGTGTCTGGCGCCCGACGGGACTGCGCCACAGGCCGTCTTGCCAATCTGCTAGATAGCTCAGCCCGGGCCTGGGCCTGCGCCGATTTTGACGTGACACGGCAAATCGGACCCTGCCTTCACCCTGCAGCTCCTTCTTTCAGGAGCAGGTTCCTGGCGGCCGTGGCGCCGAACACCGCCGTCCCTCTGCACTCGAGTCGGGCGACTTCACGGAAGAGGCGCTGCGAGTCGCGATTGGGGCCGAGTTCTAGCTGCTGACGGAACGCGGAAGCTTCATGCGGCGTGCAGCTGGGGCAGGACAGTGATTGCCGTGGCGCTTGCCCCTGGCCCCACTGCTCCTCTCGCTGTACTCGAATCGGGGAGTGATTTCACGAGAGGTGCACTACGAGCGCAGCGAGCAATGGGGTCTGGGGCAACGCCCCAGCCGGAGGCACGCTGGACCCCTTGGTGCGGCGGGAGAGGCTTCGAGCCGCATTTAAGGGTTTGCATGGCAGACGCCGATCATAGCTTAAATGGATAAATTTCTGATAAAAAATTAGTGGGAAGCGTCAGGCTTGACATTTTTTGGCATATCCCGACTGTTGACAACGGCAGCGGAGAGATAAAAATGAGTAAAACCTTAGAAGTAAGTGACGTGGGGTCTGGTGCGGATAGGCAAAGGACGTGAGCAATGGTCTAACAGTCGTTTTCAGGAGCGGTTGGCCAACCATTCCAATGCCTTCAGTGGACTTCTATCGTTGATTCCTGCCAAGTACTACTACGACGACGACACCAAGAACCAATGGAACCGCAAAAAGCAGACTAAGGATGAAGCGAAAGCGAGAAAGAGAGCCAAATTCGACCCCTCATCTGCTTCAACAGCTCTGGATGTTGCGATAGAGCGAGAGGCTGGAGACGACGAGGTTGATGAGGTTGAGGACGAAGAGGATGAAGACGAGAGTGAAGAAGAGGAGGAGGATGAAGAGGAGGCGGAGGAGGAAGTAGAAAGTGGAGATGAAGAAGATGGCGATTCCAGCGAAAAGGAAGACGAGGAAGATTCGGAGCCAGTCACTTCCAATGGCAAATCGGACTTGGAAACACACCAACCAACTAAGGAAGCAAAGACTTCTAAGAATAATAGTAATACCAAAGATAGCAAAAAAGGTGTGAAAAACGCTATAAAGGATGATGACGATGAAAATGATGAGGATCTTATAGGATTCGACGATGATGGAAACGAGCTCAGAATGCCTGCACCCGAACCACAGCCCAAGAGTTCTGACGTGACTGCTGGAACTGCCGTCAAAAAAGTAGACAGCGCAAAGATTGCCGAACTACGGTCTAAATTAGCATCGAAAATTAGTGAAATGCGTGAGAAGCGAAAGGCACCGGGCACCGGTGTCAAGGGAGCTCCACTAAACAGAGAGGCCATCCTTGAGGCCCGGAGGCAGCGTCAGGAAACAGCCAAGGCGAAGCTTCAACTTAAACGAAAGCGAGATGAAGAAGTCGATGAAGATGCAGACAGTGATGCATTGGGTGATGAAGACGACGTAGCATCTACCAAAGCTGGTTCTAATCTAGTTTTTTCTCAAGTCGTGTTCAAAGACGGCCAAAAGGCCACCAGCGACCTCTCAGACCTGGCACAGCAGAAAAATAAAAAAGGACCAAGGGACATTCTTGGTCAACTCAAACACCTCACCCACAAAAAAGCCAAAATTGCGTCTCTTGATAAAGAAAAACAGGCTGAAATCGCTGAAAAGTCCCAGTGGTCTCGAGCCATCCTTCAAGCCGAGGGCGAAAAGGTCCGTGATAATGAGCAGCTGCTCAAGAAGGCTTTGAAGCAGCAAAACAAAAAGAAGAAGAAATCTGAGAAGGAATGGCAGGAACGTAAAGATAATGTTGCAAAAGGTATCCAAGCGCGCCAGGCCAAGAGAGAAGAAAATCTCGCTAAGCGCCGTGAAATAAAAGGTGTTAAGGGCAAAAAGCAGAAGAAGGCCCTCAAACGGGCTGGTTTCGAGGGAGGAAAATCGAAATCAAAGTTCAAAAAGGGACCTAAAAAATGACCTTCAACCATTTGTAACCAGTAGTGCATATTTATATCTATTTAAGCTTGTTTATTTTTTTTTATTTGACCGCTGGTTTTGTGTTTCTGATTGCGGATGGTGCATTGAAGGAATAAAGTATAGGTCGCGAAGTCTTATCGTGTGAGACGGGAATTTTCCATTAGTAGAGCAGTCATAACGAATGTAGACCGGGGAGATTTCTACTCACAGGGTTCGGGGTTGTGATCTCGCAGATGAAAACTGGTCAAGACGATATTGAATTCTTTATTTGGATAGCCGGATAAAGTGAAATCCGTCAGCTTTCTCAGTTCTAAAAAAGGGGTATGGCAGACGCCAATATTTCTTAGTTCTGAGAAGCTCCTTTATCCTTAAAAGATACAGCTATCTAGTGCAATGGGCTATTTACCGTACATAAATTCAAATTCTACAGTAATTTGCAGATATCATCAGAGTAGATCCATGTTTCCCATGTGCAAAAATCCTTGCAAAGATACGCATTCTATAATAGAGACTTGGACTTCAGTTCTTTGTTATATTAAATGTATATGCCGTTAAGTCGCCGTCACAAGCACTTAGCGATCTGATAATTCTGATGCAGTGTGTTGATAGACATATCTGCGGTCGATCTCATCTATTCCTGCATAAAAACTCTATTTTCTGGCATTATTTTTCTACTTTGAGGAACAATCAGCGGGAATTTTTCCGTGACATTCTACTCCCTCCTGTTTTGCCACACTGCCCACCGATAACCGGCACATTTCATATTGCCCACTAAACAGTTCCTCTGTTATCACGTTGTCTCACAGTAAATAAACATATAAGAAGGAAGGTGATCCCAGCATTTCCTTATCTCAAATCCTACAGCTGAACATTCTAATTTCTGACAGCAGTTAATCACAATCTACTATGTCTACCACTCACTTTGACGAATCGCTTGCCCCCTCCAAGTCTTCTGCCTCTACCATTGTCAAGCAGTCTATGGCAAAAGCTATAAAGACGGTCGTCAAGGACTTTTTCATTCCACCAAAGAAGAATGTCAATAGTGCCGTGTCGCTGCAAACTCAAAAGGTCTAAGTCCTGAGCATGTCTCATATCGTTCCACGCCTTATCACGATCTTTAATTCTTTCTCATTTTTTGATTATTTATTGCTGTACCAACCGCCAAGTAGGAGGTTGATCTGATAGTGAACTCATATATTAATAGATTTTATTTTCTTCCTGACCGCTCTGGACATAGTACAGCAGCCCGACATCCCAAGGCTAGTCCCTGACGCCTGCCGTCATTCCTAGTTTCATGTAATGTGGGCACATGGGAATCGCTTTGTGTTCTGATCTAGTTATGATCATCTACGGCAGCAACGACACGTAGACGAACGATGAAGCCATGGCGGCAGAAAGAAAAAGCCCAATACCGATACGGCACCGTAGTTCGGTGAACCGGCCCCGCTGCTCCAACGAGACATTTTCCCACTGGGAATGAGGTCTCTTCAGTGCTGGAGCTATTTTGATATAGAGCTGGTATATATCATCGCTCGCTCTCTGAGTGCTTGTTGTTAAATTGGCCTGGTATTCCCGTCTATAACCGCACCTGCATGTTATCGAGATCACGTTCGGAATCTGCAGCGCTTAAGGTCTGGTGCCGCTTCGACCTGCTGTTAACTGATGAGCATCACATGACCAAGTCAAGGACTGCCGTTAACTGATAAGTTTGCATGGTGATGCCACTAGCAGTTACCGCTATCTGTGCCAGGGGAAATAGTTGTTGCTTTTGTTTCTCCAGATTCGCTCCTTCTAATATATAAATATACGCGGTTGGTACCACCTCGAATTTTGGTTTGGTATTGTTATCAACTGCAGAACATGACAAATTCAACAACTTCAATTGAAGCTCCAGCTTCGTCCTCTCTCAAACCTGTCGACCCCTCTAAGCACAGACTTGTCGAGCTGTCAGATATCAAGGAGATTGAGGAATGCCATCGGCGCAACTTTATCGAATGGGCTAGCGGTTTGACTGTAGAGGAATATCTTCAAAGAGAAAAAGGGGTTTTTGCGATCTTCTCAAAATATGGATTCATTTTGACTTATTGGGCTCTCCAGGAGAAAGACGAGTCTGGTAAATGGACCACCGTGTCGGCATGCGAATCGGTGTGCCGCCCTGCTCTGTATAAAATCAAAGGCAAGCCCGTGAACGATACCATATCCCATTCCATCGGATCGGTGTTCACGCCAAAGGAAAATAGAGGTAAAGGATATGCCAAGTTCATGATGATTTTGCTGGCCGAACGCCTTCATAGCTGGAAGACCGAAGGCCTTAGTGAGGAACAGCGCAATAATTCGATCATTGCTCTTTGGTCTGATGTGGGGCTCTTCTATGGATTATTCGGATATGAACTTACGGACGCGGAAGAAATCAAAATAAGCCCTGACTATACTAGCGAGAAGTTGGCGGAACTTCCTCAAGGCGTCGAACTGATCAGTTCATCAGAGGAAATTGCCTCTCTGGCTGCGCAGGACGAAGCATACATGGTCAAGAGAATTGACGAACTGACTGAACAAGATGGACAAACTCGGGCCATCATTGCTCCGAGAGCTGGTGTTTTTGAACACACTTTTTGGAGGGCCCGTTATGTTGGCCGCCATCTCAATAAGACCGAGATCAAAGAACCCAGCGAATTCGGAGCTAAGATTAATGGCTCCTGGATGCTGTGGAATCAAGACTTTGGATCGAAGAAACTTTACGGACTGCGCATCTTTGTGGACAGGTCCAAGTATGCCTCCGACGAAGCAATAATCAAGGACATCACCAAGCTCATCCAAGCGGCGGTCGTCGAAACGAGAAAATGGAAGCTCCCCTATCTTTGCATCTGGACATCAGACTTACCGGAAGGAGTTTCGGCCGATGCTGTTATCGCCTCGTATCAATCGTCTGTCAGTGCCGAGCCTACTGTCAAGTGGCAGCGTCCAGGCTCTCTACCTATGTACCATACCTCAGGCGTCCGCAAGGACCTAAAATGGGTTTTTGATGGCAAATACGCCTGGTTTTAATTAATGACACTGACCTGCTACTCGCATTATGTGCGAGGGAAGACCGACTTGAGCAGAGCTCGAGATCGACGACCTGTGCATCAGCGACTAGGCTCAAAAAGGCTATCTCAGGGGGTGGGTACAGGGTTGGGTTAGACTTGTTCTGATGCCAGGCGTGCCTATAACATCCATCTTAATATTTTCTGCGAAGTCACTAGAGCGAATCAAGCTTAATCTTGCTAGTCAAATATATCGGGAAGATTCTGCTGGTTCTGGTACCATTATGGTCCACCGAAGGCGCTTCAATACGGCGAAAAATCTAGCCTGCTAGTCAAAATTTGACGTTTCCGATTAAGCGTCAGTGATCGATAATACTGGTTGCAGCATCCGAGGGACGGAATCCAGAGGCACAGTCCATGTGGGCTGAATACCGTGAGGCTCTAGCAAATGTTTTTATCAAAAATGTGAGCTTCCTAACAACAGATCATGCCGAATTCTCTTAAACAAGCCATCCAGTAGGAGCATGACTTATTGCGACATGTTGCGAAATATGAACAAGATAGGATTTCTGGAATTCGAATGGATTCACTGATATCTACATTCTTAGGACTGCATTGACAGCTGCGATATTTATTTCTGTCCTCAGTCCTGGTAATCCCAAATCGGTTTGGACTTGATGAGTGTCCATAGTTGCCGTCCAAATGATTTCAAGAATATCTGCCAGATAGTGTAAAAGGTTATGATCAAAAGCAGCTTCAGTGTGAATACTGTCAACCATATTAGATGGTGAGAGCGGCCACATTCTTTCAAATCCAACCATCAGGGAAATTGTTATAAGTTATGTGTGCCTACTGCTGTGCGATCTTTTGACCAACATTAGTAAAGTATTCTTTGGGTAACATCTTGATGTTGTCCCAGAAAGTCTCAGTCAGTCTCCTGTTCAGATTATCAGCTGCAGAAGTATTAATGATATATTCCATTCAAAGCTTAGTGCTCTCCTGAAAAATATTAACCGCACTTTAAAAGATTAACGGGTTCGGCGGGATTAACACAACCGGGGTTGTATAGATTCATGCTGCTCAGAAGCCAGATCCAGAGATTTCTCAAAATTAACTCTGTCTTCCTGGTACATTGTATGGAGAAAAGTCCCGACAGGCTGATGACCTCTGGAAAACAGTTGCTCTAGCATCGCGAAGGGTGGTCGTAAGGGAATTTACGTGAAGTTCGAGTCCAATCTTGTTTGAAAAAGTTCCATTTTCAGGTACCTCACAACAGTCGTTGAGGCAGCCGAAGCAGACATAATAATGTTCTCATAGATTCATTCGATTGAATACTGAATCTCTTCAATTAAAATTTCAAATAGAGGGTCGTTAAGTATTTCTTCAAGAATCTTCACTTAGAGCTACTAGTTCTTAAAGAACTTTTGAATAGGTAATGGATAGATGCTATGGCCATCATTTCTGCGAGAGCAGAGAACTTGAGCGAGCCAGCTCGATTGATGTCTATTCTTTGTATGATGAGTAGATAGAGAAATGGACATAATAACAATTACTCCGTGCAGCGAGGTGAATGAGCGCAGAATCAGGAACCGCCGATCGTTCCTGCTTGGGAACTGGCGTGCAGCTGGTGGGCAGGGCGGGAGAGGGAAGGAACCCGTAACAATAAATTAGCGTGAGATTGTGACAGAAGATGGACGGATAAAAATAGTATATTTTGGAAAGATGGTCGGGGTCGCCGAAAGAAAAATACGAAGGTCTGGGCAGCGGGAACTGGCAGTGGACAGGGTCCGGTGAGTAAGCATGTATGCGGAGTTGTATGTGCGGAGGTGCATGATGGAAGTTAATTCTGGTGCAGTTAATAATTTGTCTCAGCAGACCGAGAGCTATCTTATCTCGTATTTTTCGCCAACAAGTGAAAGTTTAGAGTGTTTAGAGTTAGAATGTGTCGACTACGTCAATAGTGAGACAATTAAGAATTGGAGTTGAAAAGTTTGGTCGAGATGCGGCCGGTTTGTCGGCTCGGTAGAGAGTGGTTCTCTCCCACCGCGTAGCGACCGTAACTATTCGACGATACCCAAAATAGAGTAGGTATGTCCCGTCAGACTCGTATAGAATTAATCTTACACATGGATATTGGCAGCTGGTCCGGGCTGGTAAGTCTAAGCAGGCGATAATCGCCGATAGCGCATGAGGATTACCATAGTATAAAATATGTCAATAAAATGTAGAGAGGAAACAGGAGACAGATGAGCCAATAGCGAGAGGTCTATAGCAGTGCAAATCAAGTGAGTTCTATTGGCGGACGGACTAGTTGTTTCATGTTGCACAATAAATTGGCAGCAGTACGTTATATGCGATGATCGTGATTAGATCCTAAATTTCAGCCAATCGTGATTAAGATTTTAGTGATTATAAAGAGACTCTGCATAGGGGATGTTAGGGTAAAATGTAGTTGTTTATAGTGATACTGGGACATTGAATGCGAAAAGAGTTGTCCTTAGGCTGACAGAACAGTCTCGATATAGAAATAGAAGAAATAGCATGACGGAAAGAGTAATCAGATGGAAAACCAGCTAATGCTGGGTAGGGGAGTAGCTACGAAAGCAGTAGTAGCTGGGGTCGCAACTTGCCCCCGGGCAAGCAGGCAGGCAGCAGGCAGGGGCAATGAGGCAGTAGTAGGCGGCAACTCGGCCGGCAGCGGGCGCAGCAAGGCGGCATCCGTATGCTAAGCAGAATTAGCGGGCCTGCGACTGGTACCGGAGGCCTGGTTCTGGACCAGGCGGGAGAGACATAGCACGGTAGAGACAGAGACCGTACGAGAATCAGAGGCAGAGCACCATGCGAACCCAAAACGAACCTGAACCCAACCAGAACCGACCGAGCAGGAGAACGTAGCAACAAACAGCGGCTGAGATCAGATCGAGACAGTGCTGATCGGACACAATAATCTGACACATCGAGAATAATCAGATTGTGCAATCGGCACATCTAGCAGCCATTATAGGAAGCGACAGGGGTAATTTCCCAGCGCACAAATCGCCTCGCTATTAACTTGGTTTATGCCGTCACCTTCTCACCTCTGTCCTTCTTTCTCATCTCGAACCCCCAGTTCCTTCTTCCCCTTCCTCCACCTCCTTTCTTACCCTTTTCTTCTTCCCACCCTTTTCTTCTTCCCACCGTTGTTACCACCGTTCTTCCCTTCGTCCAGTTCGTCTTCCCTACCTTGCTTCTCTTCCGCTCCTGCCCTTCCGCCCAACGGCTGGCCTGTAGTAATCACTACATATAAATTAACCCACACAGCTGAATGCACATACACCAAAACTAAACATACAGCTGCACCGCTACTACAGATTCAAGCAGCAGCTGTTTACAGTTAAAAACCTAGTATAACTATAACTAGCCGGGCTCACGCTTTACATCACGCTTACTACTTCGTACTGCTAGACAGTCTGGTTCACAAGATTTAACATCACCAACATCTCAGCAACATTTGTTTAGTCACCATCGACGCCAGAGCAAACCTTCCCGCAAATAAAGTTCCAACTTAAGATTTTGTCACTAGAGACGAAACTTGCTGGGTAAGATTTCATATTAAAGAAAAGGGTGGGTATATTATTCTTTGCTGTATAAATATTTCTTGATATTAATACTAACAGGTCGGGCCAGGCCAGGAATAGAATACGCCTGACTTGTAACTTTGTTTGTTCACCTTGGTCGTCACCAGTGACTGGTCACCAGTGACTGTATATTTATCCAGCTCCTGGGCCGAACCGAACCGAACCGAACCGCCGACCGCACTCGACCGACTCGTTGCGAGAGATCGGTCTTGCCAGTTTGCTGGCGAACTAGGCACTGCCTCGACTTGCTGTCGCCTGTGTCTTGTACTGTGTCCCACACCATCTCGAATTAATCAGCAGACTCTGTGCCGACTGCATCCAGCTCTATTCCCACTCTCGTCCGGTTCTATTCCGACTTTGTGTCTCTCTACCCTTCGATCTCTTTCGCTTTGGTTATTGTTCCACTATCCGGTCCATTTTGTTTGCCTTCTTCGTGCTCTTTCTTCCACGGTTGGTTTCTTTGTCTTTGCCTCCTCTTTAGTCTTTTTCGATGAACCGTCCCATGGATTCGTGATACCCACATCTAGCATTTCTGAATCATGACGGAATTAGTACTACTCTCTTCAGTAGCCGTATCATCGTCCAGACAGTTGAGTGAATCCGAATCTTCCAGTGGGAACAATATTGTCAATATCGGCGAAAAGATCAAACAGCATCCAGGGTATTTATTGGCCGGTGATATGAACGACACGAGCACAAGCTCTCATCAGTCGTCGCTGGCCGCCCTGGCCTCGGTGAGTGTTCGTTCGCCACCAGCCGAGCTGCCAGCTGCCACGCCTACTACCACTTCTCCAACAACTCCAAGCTTATCCAGTTCAGTGGTGCCTGCTCCAATACCGCCCCTGCGTTCATCACCTGCATCGACTTCATCATCGCTACCACCATCGCTAACAGCGAACTCGGTCCGAGAGAAAACGTCGCCCTCGCCCACAAATGTACCAATATTACCACCTATGACTGCTACCACGTCGTTTACTCCGATTATTGCCCCCAGCCCAGCAACAACGGCTACCCCTGCCGCGACTCCTGGCTCTACCCCTTCAGCTACGCCAACTGGAACGCCAACATTACATGCTGCGACTGCACCAAGTATCACTATCGCTACGTCCTCAGCCCCCAGTATCGTTACGTCTACTAGCACTGCCAGCACCGCTTCATACACTGCAGCATCGCCTACTGCCGTGACAAGTGCTCCGTCTCCACCGGTCTCTGCTGCACCAGTCTCCGCTCCACCTGTCTCTGCTGCACCAGTCTCCGCTCCACCGGCCTCTGCTGCAAAACCATACTCTCCATTTATTGTCATGCGAACATCTAAACAGCCCGCCACGCCATCTACCAACACCCCGAAGCCTAATCCTAATCGCTCGTTGAAAGACAGCTCCGATTCCAACAGCAGCAACACTCCAGGACACAACAAGACACCATCTAATGGTCAGCTCAATACCCAGAACAGCAATTCTCACAGTCCGAACTCTTCGGTTCCAACAGCTCAAGTCTGCTCAAACTGTGGAACAACGCGCACCCCATTATGGCGTAGGGCTCCCACTGGTGAAACCATTTGTAATGCATGTGGCCTTTACTTGAAAGCACGCAACACTTCAAGACCCGTGCATTTGAAAAGACCTCCTCAAACGACCACCATCTGGCTCAATGGAGATGATCACCGCACTGATGACGGTAGCACTCCTCCACCACAATCTGCTGCAGCGCGAGCTACCTCAGGAGCTGGCACGGACACCGGCCCCGGTGCCAGCGCTGATTCGGCGAGTGGATGCCAGGGTACATGTCCTGGAGATGGTCATTGTAATGGCACAGGAGGTTCAAGTGCGTGCTCGGGATGTCCTGCCTTTAATAATAGGATTGCCAGAACTGGTCGACACCGCACTAACCTCGAGTTTCACCCTGTTTCAAAGACAGAGCAGGGCCTAACATGTGCGAGCACTAGTACTAAGGCCAATGTCAATGCTATTGATTCTTCGAATGGGGCCACTCAAAATGGAGCTAATGCTGCTACGTCCCCTATCTCTCCAGAAGCTGGCAATGGAACCACTGTCTCAAGTACAGCAGCTACCGGCGCATATTCTATCCCTGCTAATGCTGCTTCTCCTGACGACGGGGTTACTGCGGTAGTAATTTCTTGCCAGAACTGCGGCACTACCATCACACCCTTGTGGAGAAGAGACGATGTAGGCCATACTATTTGCAATGCCTGTGGACTATACTACCGACTTCACGGTGTTCATCGACCAGTTGGCATGAAGAAGAGCATTATCAAGCGACGCAAGCGAGTCATTTCTCAGATGCAAAACCAGTCGGATGACGGCGAAGATGTCCAAGTGATCCAGCAGCAGTTGCCCCAGAATCAACAGCAGCAGCAGCAGCAGCATCAACAGGGGACAGGACAGCAGGTTCCAGGACAGGAGTCCTCCCCTGCTGGTCAAAATCAGAGTTATTCAGGACAATCTACACAGTTGCAGCAGCAACAGCCCATTATGAACTTCAAAGAGTATACCCCACGTCAACCAAAGTCCGAGAAAAAGTCGTTCACGCTTCCACCGTTGTCAGAGAACACATCTCCCGCTCCTACACCAGTTGGACCTGTCCAGACCACTACGTCGACTTCTCTGGCTCCTTCAACTGCCCCTGCTGCTGCTCCTCCTGGCACTCTCCGCACATCTGCTTCGCCCAATAGCACCCCGACGATGCCGGCACCTCATTCCTCATCGCTTCCTCATATCAATGGCCCCCAATTCCTCTCAAGGGCCCCGGTCCACAACCCAGTCTCGCGACCTGGGATCCCCAACCCTAGTTCTGCCGCGGAGAGGCCCAATTTCCCCCAACCCACGACGACCCCGACTGTAGCGTCTACTGCCAATGCAGCTCCTATGTCAGTTCGATCAACATATCCCAGCACTTCCCGCTTACCACCACCTACCGGCATGTCGGCCAATAGCTCTCCGCGACAGGGAGAGGGGGCAAACTCGAGTTCAACGTGGGAGTCGTCCTCGTCGCCGTCTCAGAATGAGGGCCCCATTGTCAATAGAGAGACCTATGTCCCCCCTCCTATTGATTTCACCCATGCATTCCGACCTACCTGGGAGGGCACTCGAATAACGAGCAATTCGTCGACCCTTTCGATGTCTTCGTCCGGCTCGTCGCTCTCATCCTCAGGCAGACTGCCCAGTATCTCACATATTACAGAAAGCGGGCCTGAGAAGTCTACTAGCACTGGCGTGAAACGTAGGCATAGCGACGACGACGAGCGCAATTTGAGAATAGCATCCATTTTGAACGCTGTGGACGAAGATGACAACTACGGCAATTCACCCTCGAGCAAATCGAGCAAAGAAGTGCCGATAGTCGAGAAATCCGAGCTCGATGTGCTGGAACTTCTGAAGGGAAGCGACGCCAAAGACTACGTGGTAGCCAAGAAACAAAAATTCGAAGAGAAGCTGGCCAAGTACAAAAGACGACAGCTCGAGGCTCAGCAGATCATTGACGCTTGTAACGAAAAATTGAAGGAGCTTGAATAGACCCCGCTCCTTGGTATACTATTATTATTTTATTATTTACTAATATATTTATTTATTTACCTGTCAGCCCCCTCCTCGCAAGCTGTGCTGCCCCCTGGACCCACCTTCGCCGATATCAGTTCATATCAGAAAAATCTTATCAATCACATCTACGTATCCCTTTTCGGCAAGATCTAATCTGATTGGATCACGCGTGCGGCGCCCCCACGGCCCCGGTGGGGGCAACCTTCTCACCAGGGGTGTGGCCTCCGGCGGCCGGGGCGCTGCCCCGGACCCTGGTTCCTCTCGCTGCGCTCGAGGAGGTTGGCCGCTCCGCGAGCTGAATCTCGAGGCCCACACCCCAATCGCGGAGCGGGCAACCTCCTCGAGCGCAGCGAGAGGGGCCACGGGGTCCGGGGCAGCGCCCCGGCCGCCAGAGGCAGAGGGCAGAGGAAGCCGTGGTAACAATGTACATTATTAAACAACTGATGGAGTGGTGCTGGGTGTCTATTTTTCAGGAGTGGCGCTGGTGTCGTTGGAAAACATGGATGAGAGGTCTCTGCCGAACAGGCCGCGCTTGATCCAGCCCATGGCCATGAGGATTCGCGTGCGGAACGACACGGTCTGGGCGAAGTAGGCGCCTCGCCAGAGGTACATGCCGATGAGACCGCCGACGTAGCCCTTGCCGTTGAAATCAAAAACAGCGGCGTTCGAGATGTATGCCAGAGAGCCCAGGTGTCTGTATGCGAAGGGACGGTACACGGCCTCGTCGATGTCGCCGTCCTCGATATCGGCGAGCTTGAGGTTTCCCTCGGCTCTTGCGACTCGAGTAAGCTTGCGGCCAAGATATGCGCCCTGCTGATTAGCTCGCTGGGCTGTGGCAGGTAGCGAGGTAATTCTCTCGTCAACCGCGTGCACGAGGTTGGTCAGCTCGTTGAGACTCAAGGTGCCAGATCGGTCCGTGTCAAACTCTGCAAACAAGTCGGTGACTTTGCACAAGTGTTCTGTGGTTTGGGGATACTTCTTTTTGATGACGGCAACGAGCTCTTCGAGTTCTGGGTAGGTGATGCTGATGTTGGCAAGCTCTTCATCCGAGACTCTGTTAGGTCCGGTGAGACTGAACCTGCGGTGATGCAGAACATGGTGGCGTAGCAGGTTCTTGAGGTCCTCGACTATGTTGGTTCGGATGGTTGCACAGTCTCCAATAGCATAGACTTCACCCAGTGGTGTTCCAAAAACACGCAAGTGACTGTCGGTTTCAATGGCACGCTTGTTTCGTTGTTGCTCAGGTCCGAGTTTCTTGACTACTCTCTTGGTGATGGGCGCCTGGTCAACACCGGTTGACCATACACATAGTCCAAAAGGAAGTTCTCGGTATATCTTCTCGCCATTTTCACCCTTCACGTAGAACACAACACGGTCAGGAAGAATCTTCTCTACACGGGAATTGACTTGCACGTCGATATTATCATTCTTGAATCGTTCCATGGCGTAGTTGGAGATGTTTTCGTCGTAGGTATTGAGAATATGAGATCTAGACTGGATGATGTGGACCGACACTTCGTTTCGAATGACCTTAGGATACTGGTCAGCCAAGTCCTCGTTGAGCAGATCGTAGATTTCAGCAGCGAGCTCAACACCAGTGGGACCGCCTCCACAGACAACAAAACTCAGCAGTCTCTTTCGCTCTTCATCAGTAGTAGTGGGCAGACAAGCTTGCTCGAGGTTAGAGACAATCTTGCCTCTCATATTACGAGCATCCTGCACGGTCTTCAGGAAATCACAGTATTCCAAGCCAGACACGCCATGAGTATTGGTAGTGGAGCCAACACCGATAACGAGCCTGTCGTAGGGAACATAGAAGGACTCTTCGGCCCCGGTAAGTCTATTGAAAGCCTTGACTTCTACGAGCTTTTCCTCAGGGACGATGTCTTCAGCAGTCCCAGTCAGGAAATGAGCATGCACACGATTACAGATCCTACGAATAGGCTCAACCAGCGACTGCAAGTCTAAGGTGCCAACGGTGGCAGAAGGAAGCATAGGAGTGAACAGAAAGTAGTTGGTAGGCGAGATGATCGTAACATTGTAAAGATCAGGATCGATTTCCTTGAGCAGAGCAACCGAACCCCAACCGGTTCCGAGAACGACCAGACGAGGCTTGTCTGCAAGACGGGCCTTTGCGGGAGATTCCTCGCTATCAAGATAACTGTAGCAAATGGGGAGATTCTTGGGACCTCCTCGCACCGGCTCGAGAGCTAGTTTTGAAACTTCGACCTCTTTGTAGTCTTCTTCAGACTTGAAATATGTCGTCATGTCGTAGAGAAAGAACGCGGCCATGATGGTCAGGATGACGGAAAAGACAATACCAGTAGTAAGAGATGTGTAGTAGAAGGTCCTGAGCAGAAAGTGTTTGCCAAAGAAACCAGTGATTCTGGGATCCTGAGCACGTTTCGGGCTGGAGGAGAACGATCTCACCAGTGCAGAGACGCGGCCGGCAGAGGCCAGCTGTCGCGGGATCAGATTTGTCGAGCGAGCGTACCCAAGAACTGGCAGCTGAGAAGCAGAAGCGGAACGAGAAAACGAACGAGACAACGAAGGAGAAGACGCAGCCACAGAATCAGGACGGACGGACGAGCCAGACAAAATAGAGGAAGCGAAAGACGAAGAACCAGAGGAATACAGCCGGGCTGATCGTAATTGGGGGAATCGCATGCTCGTCAATTGGACATTGGCAGCAACAGTAGCGCTCACAGTAAGAGCACCAGCAGCATATCCTGGCGCGAACCCGCCGCCTACAGCGAGCCTCGACCAAGCGGTCAGACTGCCAATTCTCGTCCCAGAGAGCATTGTCGCACAACCAGATCAAGTCGGGCCAGTTTAAATCCGGTGAGGAAGGGGCCACAAACAAAACTAGTAATTCCAGACCAAACCCGAAGACCCGTAGCACTTAAGCGAAAGCGAATAACCCGAATCTGAGCCCAGTCAACCGCACACTCTTAACTCAATTCAAGTCCGGAGTTTGAACCCTCGACAGTCAACTCGGTCTCAATCAAAATGGCAAGCACTAAAAGCCACAATATTAAATCCAGATGCCAAACACCAAATGTAGACCTATATTATCTGACAGAATATATGAATATTCCTATGCCCGACGTCGTGCATGGTTCCGATCCCTCCTTTATTAAATCGGAACCTGTTATAGCCGTGATAAGCGGTGTGCGCCTACAGGTCTGAGGGAGCCGGGTAACCGGCGCGCACCCCCGATCATCCGGCGGGCTTGGTCGGCGGGCGCGAGCCTAGGCGTGCCTCCGGCGGCCGGGCTCCGCCCGGACCCGGTTGTGCTCGCTGCGCGAGCTGCATTCCGCCGGGAGAGAGCGAGGCGTGAGCGCGAGCGTGAGCTCTTCTCGCACACGTACACCCCAAACCTCCCTCGTACACTATGTGCCTGGACCCACTAGCTCTGCAGGCGGAGACAGTAGTATTGCTCGCGAGACAATTCCAGTAGTAGCGAGCTGACATGTTGACATGCCAACAGACGATGAGCTCTCTGCTTGCTGGTAAGTGAGCTGTACCCAGCAGCTGGCACAAGCAATGAAGATCAGCCAGCGGGACCTCAACAGGAGCGAGCTCCCGTGTATTGTTCCGTGAAGCTCCAAGACCGGTGCTCGGTGTCCGGTGTCGGGGGGCCGCTCTGTCTGCTGCTGCTGCTGCTGCTGCCGGCAATTAATGTATACATGACATGCATGCACATCACTATTCCATGCACAGACCCTGCGTCACCACCTCCGCTGTTGGCCCGCTATAGCTCACGCTAGAGGGACAACCACAGCAGCAAAAAAACCGTCACCGAAACCGTCACTGCCACCGCCAACGGCCAGCACAGGACGCCTCTCCCCGACACCGACCCCACCTGCCAGCCAACGCTGCTCGCGAAGCGAGCACAACCAGGTCCGGGCGGAGCCCGGCCGCCGGAGGCGCACCCTCCCCCAGGTCAGAGGCTCGCGCAGCGAGCACAGCGGGGTTCGGGCCAGCGCCCCGGCTACTGGAGGCGCGTCCATCGGCGGCTGAATGGCTGCTCCCCCTGAGAGCAGACCGGGCCCATGCGGCGGAGATAGGCGGCAGCTTATGCGCCCCGCCACGCCCTTTATTGCAGGCCTGCTGCGGTTAGCGATCACCACTTTCGCAAGCGGCCAATCTGAGCCCGGCTGTCATTCATTGTACAGAACGAACCGATACGACAGTCAGACAGACAGTGACTAACGTTCGAGAAACAGCGCATTCGCAGACCCAATCTCTGGACCCTGGCTCTCTGGCACTTGATAACTGGACCAATTGCTCCTCAACTTCTGTGCTCTGCTGTTCCTAGCTCGATACGAACTCGACCTCCCGACTCTACCGGCTTGCCCTATCTCAATCTCAAGGTCCACCAACCGACATCACCAGTTCACATCAGAAACCATGGGCATCAACAACCCCGTCCCGCGAAGCCTCGGCAAAGAGTCTCGGTAGGTGCTTTTGGGGTGGAGCGCTTTCGGCGGCCGGGGCGCTGCCCCAGATCCCGTGGCTTCGCTCGCTGCGCTCGAGGAGACCATTCCGCCGGGAGTGACGCTCGCGCAGCGAGCACCACGGGGTC
>JAKTSR010000186.1:0-25464 GCA_030580325.1 Sugiyamaella sp. yHKS617 | reverse complement strand
CAGCTGCCGGAGGCGGTGAGAGGGGCCAGGGGGGCCTCTGGTGGCCGGGGCGCTGCCCCAGACCCCGCTGTACTCGCTTCGCGAGCGCCGCTTCCTGTGGTTGCCCGAGTCGAGCGCAACGACACCAGCCGGGGGGTCTCTGGGGCACAGCCCCAGCTGCTGGAGGCGGGCTGGGGGACCTCATTGTTAACCTGTCTAATAAAATATATACATGAGAGTCTAGCGGAAGCGGTCGTACCAGAGACCGAGGTCGAGGCGTCGGCTGACGTGGTCGAGGGTTTCGGCAGAGTAGACCTCTTCGAGCGGCTTGCCGCCCTTGATGACCTCCTTTTCGTGGATGTTCTGCTCTTCTTTGCTGACTGGGACTATGTTCCCGATCCTCATCGGCTTGGACGGATCCCACGTCGTGAGACAGATGCGGTTGCACTGTCCTGTGATGGTTCTGCCGCAGAACACTTCGTCAACCAGATATCCAATGTCGTCGAGATTCACAGGCACATTTCGTGTCTCTTTCCAGCCCATTCGCGCTGCTTGGCCAATCAGACTCTGCATAGCACTGTCATAGAGCTTGGTTCGCTGTTTTCCCGCCAGCGAGTAACCACCCAGGACCGGGTCATAGACTGATGTGTAATCTCCAATGAATGTGAGCAGGTGAGTCGCAATAGTCAATCCGAAAATAGCAGGCAGAGGACCTAATACTGGCAGGATTCGGACCCGGAAATCCTGTAGGACAGAAAGCTCGTCGACTTTACCCTTTTGGAACTCTTCTTCGTCTAACTCCAACAGCTTGGCTTTATCTTTGCCAGGCTTTTCAGCTGAAAATACAACCGGTATTCCCGTAGTGATGCCTCGGAGTCTGAGGCGCCGTCTAGTGGACCGCGACAAGGGATCTTCTATCGACATTGACAAGTCGGCCACGCGGATTCGCGTAGGATCCGCTTTACAACCAGCACCCATCGAGCTGATAACCGGGATCTCATTATTATAGCAGTATTCAAGCAGATCAACCTTGGTATCGATGTTATCAATACAGTCGACCACAAAACTGGCTCCGTCCAGCAGATGAGTAGACTCCTTAGTCCATAATGCAACAACAGGTGTGATTTGGACCCAAGGAGCTACTGAGTTCAGGAATTTCGCCACGCTATAGACCTTGGGCGTGCCTACATCCGCCAAAGTAGCCGTGGCATGTCGGTTCAAGGAAGACAATGTGACCTGGTCAAAGTCTATAAGGGTCACTTTACCCACTCCGCTCCGGACCAGCATCGTGGCCACCCATGACCCGACTCCACCAACTCCCACGATGACTATGTGAGAGTTTCGCACCTTGTTGGCTCCTTTGTCGCCCAAAAATGCAATATTTCTGGCCAGCTGTTCTTGGATCAGGTCTTCATCATGCACAGTGGCAGCCGAACTGAAAGTCGAGGATGGCTCATTCTGGACTTGTTTTTTCTGAGAAGACTGATTCCAGAGCTGTACCCCTAGTGTCGCAGCCACTCCCGCTAGTGCTCCTAGAGCCACGGCTCCAACAACAAGTTCTGACTTGACTCTATCCATTTGCCTGGGTTGTCAGATCAGATCAGCCAGTTCCAAACTTTTCTTATCGTACCGTGAGGCGTGAGCCGCATTCAGGGGGATCTTCATGATCCTACTAGCTGTTCCGATCTTTGCTAGGAGCCGGCAAGTTCTCCATCGCACCAGATCAGATCTGCGTGTGTCGCTAGTTCCTCATGGAGATGACCACTTCGTCCTGGTCATTGGTCATCACTACATATCGGACGGAGCAAGTCTGCGATAGTTCAGACGTGCCAACTCAGAGATCTGCCTTCTAGTAATTGTAGATGGCAAGCGATGACAAAAAAGCTGGTACAGAGTTTCACATTTCTTATCAGTATTAGGGTGGAAACTTCGTCTGAAACTCCACGAGAAATGAGTTTCGAATATTTGGCATCGAACCGATGTCGAAGTCATTTAAATTTTGACTGTTAATACTGCTATCATTCACGCCCTTCGTACTTGAGAAAGCAATTCGACAGTTACTCCCGAAGAAATGGCTCCTGTTGTCTAATATGCTTCTGGATGGTTACATTAAAAGGTAATTATAAGCGTCAAGACCCCAATTTCAAAGTGATAACTAACCCTATCAGATTTGGAGCTCCGTCATCTTTCGACATCACCGTAGGACTGCTGCGGCAAAGAATCTTTCATTAGCGCAATATTGACATCGATATCACTACTGAGAATCTGCTTAAACGAGTTTTACCGAAGCGCAAAGTGTGGAAATAATGGCGAACGGAATAGATTCAAACACTTTAATGGATCCCAACCATTGCCCACCACCTAGCCGTCCAGGTATTTACCAGCTTGAAGATATCTGTTACCTGTTCAACTGGTCAACGATTTTCCAGAGCCCCTCGTGAATCTTCCGACCATCCTATTCTCTTGTGAGGGCATGATCTGACGGTCGACACTATTGACGTGTTTCTGATCTGAAGCAGTCTCAACACGTAGCGGCGTTCATTGACAGCGCCACGGATTTACGTCGATTGGATATCATGTGGAAGGAAAGACTAATTGAAAGATCCGTCTACGACGTAGGAAGAGAAATTGGCCTTGTGTTTCAGCTGCCATCAGGATTAAGGAAGATACTAATGACCAATGGCCACGAACAAGAAATGAGAGGGTCTAGTCTGACATAATTGTGTGTGTCGGTCTTATTCGTGGAAGAATGAATAAATTAATTAATTTACTGTGTGTCTGGGCCCGATATGAACCTGATAATGGGGGAAAGGAGAAGCTTTGGCAAGGATCTTATAAGCTGTTGATGCCCATTGTCCATTGTGTCCATTGTCCATTGTCCATGAACGGTCAGCTATAGACTTTGAAAGAACAGCAAGAGTCTCGCAAAATAAAAATTCCCTGGTGCGTTTTATCTCAGAGGAAAAGCTCTCAGGAAGAGCAGGTATTCGCAAACTTTGGGCGTTCATTTTCCTTCGATGGAGCTTGGCATGTTTCTCGTGTTCGAATACAAGAAATCAGCGCGAGGCATCGACAAGCTGAGCATCTTGGTCATCTCGTTAATTTTTTATATTCGCTATGATTACATTCTTTGTACTGGATAAATCAATTAACTTTGTTTTAGCTGAATTAATATAGCTCGCTCTTCGGCTGAGTGCTCCGGATGCGAATCCACGGCCGGGCTCGTCTCCGGACTCCGTTAGCCTCGCTTCGCGAGCGTCTCTCAGCCGGGCAAAGAGACTAGACCTCCTCGAGCGTAGCGAGAGGAGCAGCGGGGTTTGGGGCAGCGCCCCAAGAGGCGGAGGCGGAGGCGGAGGCGGATTCGAAGGCGGATTCGAAGCTTATCTCGCGAGCGACGTATGCAGGCTGCACGGTTAATTAGAGTTTGTGCTGCATGACATGATCAGCGTGGACTCGGCTGGCAGCAGAGCACAGAAATACACACAAAACACACAAGATTTCATTAGACAACCGAGACCATAAATAAATAAAATACTGTACACTCGACACAGCACTGACGACAATAACAGCAGAAAATCGACAACCGACAATCAGCGGCATGGGGAATTATGATTGTCCCAGTATTGTAATGGGGGTGCTGGTGGGAAACTAGGGGAACGAAGGTAGACGGAGATCATGACATCTCCTCACGATAGTACTGTGAAGACTCGTAGTTCGAGGGGGGCTGGTGGGTATAAGGCATGTGAGGGGTCGAAGAGTTGATCTGGTTCATGTACTTCACATGGTTGAGATCAGTTCCGTAAATAGACGACGACATAGACATATTTAGAGGGGTTGGTGGCAGAGGTCCCATGCCACTATTGGGAGGTCTTGAGAAATAGCTCGAAGTGGGAGAGGTCGAGTGCATAGAGATAGGACTAGGAGGACCCAGTGGAGGCAGTAGAGTTCCAGGTGGCGGTCTTGAGAGAGCAGCGGTTGCGCTAGACGAGAGAGGAGGGGCAGTCGAGTAGGACGCACTGGCCATTGTAGCGTTATGGGTGTGTTGGTGAGACAGCTGTTGTGATTGAGGCAGTTGGTGATGAGGGTGTTGAGGAACGTTCGAGGCAGGCTGGTTCGAGTTCATCATTTGACGTTCCTTCTTTCTAAGCTTCCATAGTCGGCGAGTCTCTCTGAACTCATCAGGAGTCCGTTTATTGCCATGACGTTGCATCGTAACATGAGCATTGAGGTGATTCAAGGTGCCATAGGCTTTAGTACAAGATGGATAACTGCAGTTGTAGATGCGCTCAATCTCCTCATATTTGCGGCGAGGCCGCTTGTTGTTCTGGGAAGCAGGTAATGAGACGAACTCGTAGACAGTACCATTAGAGCTCGTTCGATGGTGATGATGGGGTTGCTGTTGCTGCTGCTGTTGCTGTTGTGGTAGTGGCTGAGAGATTTGGTCTGCAGAGCTGCGTCGACGACGAGATCTGGCAGCTGCAGCAGGGTCAGAATTGAGGTTGCCAGAAGCATTCATTTGACTGGAAGTAGTGGTCGCAGGCATATAAGCTGGACCAGAGAAGCTGCCATGATTTGAAGAAGAAGAGGAAGAAGAAGAAGGTTGCATCTGATAACCTCCAGCATTAGTGGTTGAATAATGGCCTAGGCCAGATGGTAACAGAGGAGGAGGAATGGACGAGGTGCTGGAAATGGAGAGTCGAGTTCCAAATAAATCATCCTGGCCTGTATACTGGACAGAATTGTTGGAGTTGGATGAGTGGTAGAAGTTCTCCACAGGCGAGCGAGGAGGTTGGCGAGGGTTGTAAGCGTTTGCCGAAGGCAAACTAGGCGAGAAGGCCGATGAGGGATGGCGGCTAGGAAATTGGTGTTCAGCAGGATTACTCATGGCGAAGTCTGACATTGGTGATGAGAAGATGAAAAGAAGGTAGCAGGGAGGTGTATTTAGAACCCAATATTAGGTGTTGAGGAAGGAGATTATTAGAAATTAGGAGGGTTGAAGATCAAATTGATGAGTGGATTAGATGAGTGTGGTCAGTGACAGCTAACAGACAGTGACAGCGACAGCGACCAATGGACCAGTGTTGACACTAGCACAATCAGAAAGACTAGAAGCAATGGACCAATGCCGGGAGGACTGAAAGTCCAACAGTAAGTGAAATATGAAAGTGGTTATCCAAACAGGCGGGTAGCCAAGCAGCGTAGGTAATCGAATAAGCTTTGGCTTTTAGCTTTGGGAGGTCTCAGCTTGGTCTCAGAATTGCAACACAATAAGCTTTACAGTGCAGGAAGCGAGGTGTGGTGCAGGGAGAGCAAAGTTGTATGATTAATCAGAGGGTATCTGATATAACAGTTTATGTTGTCAAGGACGACGGGAAGAGGCAGAGGTAGAAGTAGAACCGATAGACAGGCAGAGCTGATTAGTGTAGTGTAAGCCTAATAGATTCAGCAACGGCGGCGCTAGAGACACTACAAGGTTAGTTTAGCGCTGGCAGTGGTGACAGGAGTTGACAGTAGTAGTACGCTTAGTGGCAGTAGCGTCAGTAGACAATAAGTCAGTAGCGTCAATAGCGCAGTAGCGCAGTAGCCAGTAGACTCGGTAGGCTCCTAGTCTAGCAGACAGTGTAGACTCGCTAGACTGAGTTTACTAGAATCACTAGACTGAGTAGACAGACTCACTAAACTGAGACCAAGTAGACGGAGTAGACTCACTAGATTAAGTAGTCTCAGCAGACTCAGTCGGACGACCAGTATCCAGTAGGCTCAGCAGCGATCAAGCGCTGAGTAGTCCCGGATGGCGGCTCCCGTATAGTTATCGCAATTTACTGCTTACCTTTGACGTACGTGCACGTCCAAAGTTAATTTGAATATGAATGACCACCGTTGTTCCTGATAAAGGCCAAGTCAAACAGTTAAGGATCAACCCAGAAAATGTTAAACAACGTCAAGTGCTCAACCAGGTCGGGTGCAGGCGCAGAAAGGTAAAATTACAACTCAAATACTTTGTTCAGAAACTGTTAAGCGAAGGACCCAATCCTAAAGCGTAACGAAACTAATGTGGAGAGGTTGAAATGAACTTCTCAGACAGGTGAGAGAGCGTTAATCAGAGAGCCAATCAAGGTTAAGAGCGACTTCAGAGCAGAACCGAAACAGAGCAGCAATGGAGCTGAGCAAAACTGAAGGAAATTGAACGCAAGAGGAACTGACCTGAGAAATCAGGCAACAGCAAAAGATCCAAAAGATCCGAAACAGAAAATAAAGGATTTAAAGGATTCCAAATAGCAAATCAGCACACAACCGCGGGAAACTGAAGACTCTTGAACACCCGATCACAAACAAGACCAGACACAATCAATATATATTAATACAATGAGCCGGGATAAAAATTGGCTAGCCTAACTACTATTAATATTAGCACGCCGGCCAGGATCAGTTTTAGTGGGTAATGTGCCCTGACTAAAACAAAGACAACCCTTTCTCAGAAAGTAGGAGGGGGAGGGGGCGCACAGACGCATGTCCGCAAGATAGCGACCAAAAGCAATTAAGAGACCGCAGGTGTGATAATCCCAGTCCGCACGAGGGGGAGGGTGCCACCCGCACCAATTGGGAACCCATGCATGTACGACAGCTGCAGTAGGGAACGACGCGCACCCGGCTGGGGAGCTCGCAGCACCCCGTGGTGCTGCTGTTCCCGGTGGGGGGCGTTGCTGCCGGGGCTTTGCCCCGGATCCCGTGGTGCTCGCTACGCGAACTGTTTCCTCTTGTTTCTCCCGGGAGAGGGGGAGCGCCTCCGGCGGCCGGGGCGCTGCCCCGGATCCCGTGGTGCTCGCTGCGCGATCAGCTGCTCCAAGGAAGGAAACGAGATGGCCAGCCTGGGCGGGTCGGCAGCAGCACTAGCTAGGAGATGACGAACGCTGCTGCTCCGGGTGCAGATGAGGAAACCCAAGGCCAGCCTGAGCGTGTACGAGAATGCACACCGACTTGCGTATGTGGGCCGGTACGAAACGAGAGCCAGAACGAGGCCGACCGCGGGAACGAGAGCGAGAATGAGCACCCGACCGACCGACCGATCCATCCAAAGCCAGCAGCCAGCAGCCAGCAGCAGCCCGCTAGCCTGCCAACCCACCGGCCCACCAGCCACCAGCGAAATTACGAGGCGACAAACGAAACCCTGACTCTCCTCGAGCGCAGCGAGAGGAGCCACGGGGTCCGGGGCAGCGCCCCGACCGCCGGAGGCACAGGTGCCGCGATAAAAATAGCAGGCCTGAAGGGCCAGCTACGTCACCAGACATCCACGAGCGCCGCCGCCAACAGCCGGCCCACGTTTGAGGCAGCCATAGCAGCGAACGCTTGGCCGGCTGGGTACCCGGCTAGGTGTCCGGCTAGGCTAGTATGGACGCGAGCAGACCTGGACGAAACAGCAGCCAGCGGACAGTTTCCAGTTGTCCGGCTGGAGACCGGACACCAGGCGTGCTGCTCGCTGGCTGCCTGGCCGGCGCTGTCTTATCTGCAGCTGTGCTTGCGACGTTGGCCCAGTCATCCGTCTCTTGTTTAAATTTGACTCCTGCACATCGGGGGCATTTGTTGAAATAACCGTACATTGTCTCGACCTGCAGAGCTGCTATCTTCCTCGTTGCTTTTTCTGGCGGGTCACTTTTCTTTTGCGCTCTCTGTCTCCGGAGAGGGGGAGCCTTCGGCAGGCCGGAGCGCTGCCCCGGACCCCGTGGCTCCTCTTCGCAGTGCTGGAGTGGCCTCCTCGAGCGCAGCGAAGAGGAGTGGCGAGGTCCGGGGCAGCGCTCCGGTCGCCGGACGCGCACTGGCAGCACGCGGATCGCACTAGCCTGTCAGCCGATAGTAGGGACGAGGTGCTGGCCCTGGCTTGTGAAAGCGGGTGAGCGAGCGAGCCTGGTAGATACCCCGCTCGCGAATCCGCTCACGGGCGGAGCCCTCCACGTCGCCTGATGCCCCTCGCGCCCACCATACGCCCACCATACGCCCACCATGCTCGCTTCCGACTCCTCCTGTGACCTGCAAAAAGCAACCTCTGGCTGGACGGATCAAACTGCTCGCCCTCGCCCCGATGCAGCCGTCTCCAGACGGCCACTGCGGTGGTGGGCGGTGCCTCCGGCGGCCGGGGCGCTGCCCCGGACCCCGCTGTGCTCGCTTCGCGAGCGTTGCTCCACAGCGAGGGGCCCTCCTCGAGCGAAGCGAAGAGGAACCACGGGGTCTGGGCCAGCGCCCCGGCCGCCGGAGGGCCCCATACCGTCGTCTGTGCGCGCAAGCATGTACCCGATTACCTATCTGCTCGTGCAGCATTGTGAGTCAATGCCTGTATGCATCACTTTATCAGTGCGCGCGCACCGCACCAAAGACGTACCGCCGTCGCTGGTGCTTGCGTTGCCTGTCAAAGCGCGTGCTGCTCCCTGCCGCAAGTCGTTAGGCCCCGCCGGCTCTGGCACCCCGTCCCTTTCCGCCCTCCCCTGCTCCTCCTTTTCGGAAATTGCACGCTCGCGCGCGAGCGCGAGCGCGAGCGTGCTGCTCTGCTCTGCTGTTCTGGCGCTGCAGGCCCGGCTGTCCTGGCCGGCGCTGCCGCTAGCGCTTGAACTTGTGGGCTACTGCGCTGATTTGCAAGGTTAACGCGCAGCGAAGGCGGGCAAGCTCATTAGCACACTGGGTTGGCCTCCGGCGGCCCGGGAGCTGCCCCGGACCCCGCTGCTGCTCGCTCATCCGCTCGAGGCTACTCCCAGGAAAGCTGTGCATCCCAGCCTGCGCGTTCCAGAACAATGGCGGTCAGACAGTCAGTCAGCATTGCGCCAGCAGCCCGGCCCGATAGTGCTGGAGCGGTACGCCTCCGGCGGCCGGGGCTCTGCCCGGACCCCGCTGTGCTCGCTTCGCGAGCGCCTCTCCACCGGGAGTAGCCTCCTCGAGCGGAGCGAAGAGGAGCTGCCGGGTCCGGGGCAGCGCCCCGGCCGCCGGAGGCGTGCCTTCCCCCAGGAACAGCCCAGCCCGCCAGACGCTGGGCGCAACAGTCTGACAGCCATTGTTCTGCATGACCAGCGTATTTACGTCCATGTTGGACACGAACGAACAATCATCACCAGCCACCTGCGATGGAGCGCCGCCTGGGCAACCAGAAACGAGCGCGAGTGAGCAGCAGCAGCAGCATTCCGATGCCTGTTTGTGTTGCTCTGGGCCCTTGGCTTGCTGGCTTGCCTGTCTGGTTCATCCGATGGGTGCAGATTATTCCGATCCTACCTGCCCTGCCAGCCCGAGGATCTGGCCCCCTCGTTCTCCTCGGGCCATGTCCACGCTGCCCCGGCGGGCGAGCCCTGATCGCCTGGGCCTGCTGGCATCACGTACAACGGCGTATATCTGAACCGTTCCGCATTTCGCACTAACTGCTTTTTTGAGCCGACCTGCGGAGCCCCGCTGCTCCTCGAGCCGCCAGTGGTCGGGGGGCGCGGTCTCGGACCCGCTGTGCTCGCTTCGCGAGCACCAGCTCCCGGGGATAGCCCTCCTCGAGCGCAGCGAAGAGGAGCAGCGGGGTCCGGGGCAGCGCCCCGGCCGCCGGAGGCATGCCTTCTCGCCAGGAGCAGTCCTTGACCGTTTCGATAACACGGCGGGGTAGGTCGAACGAATTTAGCGGCGAGGGCCCCGCCTGGCCATTGTAATCCACATAAGCTTGTTTTAAACTTTACGCTTGCGCTGCTTAAACAGCTTAAGCTCGCGCCCACCTGGGTTTAGGTTACGTTACTTAACCTTATACTTAAATTCCGGCCCTCCTTATAATATTGCTTTTGCTTTTTCAACGAACGACCGGCGGGCTATTATTATTTTGTTGTGTGGGACGCTTTTTCTCTGCTGCTGCTGCTCGCTGCGCTGTGCTGATGCCGGCCCCTGCCAGAACAGTCGCCCAAATCCAGCCACCATTCTTTGAAAAAAAATGGTCTGATTTTTCAATTCCAGATTGATCTCCAAAGCGGGGTCACACCCTGCACAAGTCTCCGATCGCCTGCACGCATGCCTGCCTGGCTCGCTGTGTACGTAAGCCTGCATGCCTGTCAATTGCGGCCGATCACTCCTTAGCCGCCTGCAACCGGCCTGGCCTTGGCGCTGGCAAGGGTCCGCCAGACTGCCGCGGGCTTGTGGAGAGCAGCCTGTGGAGCGAGGCCCGGGGGATAGCCTCCGGCGGCTGGGTCACTGCCCCGGGCCCCGTGGCTCCTCGGGCGGAGCGAGAGGAGAGGTCCGGACTGCTGGCTCTCAGGCCCGCCCCCGGCCACTTCAATGGCCTGGCCTGTAGGTTTGCTGCTTCGGCATCGGTGCTCCGCTGGGCTTATCCGGCTTGTTAGCTGCTGCTGCTGCTGCTGCTGCTAGTGCTGCTGCTAGTGCTGCGCCGTTTCACTTCGCTTCTGTAGCTGTCTCGCTAGCTCTGTAGTGTCTCACTTTCCAATTTATTATTATACTGTATTTATTTTTATTTTATTATATGAGTGGCCGCTCAATGCCGCCCGACTTCTTCTGTTTATGGCCATGTAAAAAGAATAAACGTTTTACGGTGCTGCGCATTCGACCCTTGAACTTCTGTTTCTCCGCGCTGAAACATGTCTCAGCACGGGCATTCCACGGACAGTCCAGGACGATCAATTCGAAATGCACCTGTCTAGCGGCTGTCTGTCTGCCGCCCCCGCCTGACTCGTCCTGATCCTGCTCCTTCTCGTGCCCTGTCCTGCTCCTGTCCTGCTCCTGCTCCTGCCCGGCCCTGCGCCGTGTTCTGCTCCGCTCTCGCTCCTTCTGCTCCTTCTGCTCCAGGCTTTCTCCCTCCCAGCGTCCCCATCCCAGCAATGGCCTCCTTGAGAGTAGCGAGAGGAGCAGCGGGGTCTGTGGCGGCGCCCCAGCTTCCAGAGGCACGACAAACGAGCGGCGGTCCGCGACCCACAACACAGGGGCTCAGGAGTAACCCCTGTATGATCATCGGTAGCGCGGTCATGTGATACGCGCCAGCACGCGAGATTAGGTTTTGCGATCTAGCTTTTTTTAGCGAGAGGATCTGGGACAATATGTGGGCTGGCCAGCCCTGGAAACACTGCTATTTGTCGAGACTAAAAATATTCTAAGACGCTTCGGGCCATTAAGAGCTGCTTTCCATACTAGGCAGTTTGGAGATGTGTACGACTGCAAACTGAGTTGAACCTGTCTAGCGTACTCTTCCGTTTTTCAGGCTGATTTGCGGAGCTTGCACTATCTGCAGAGATTGACGGTGCATCTGCAGTCCACCAATGTCTCAAATGCGACAAAGCACCGAGATAAATATAAACATGAAGAAATAATTAGTACCGGCGCGAAGCTAGTTCGTTATTGCCGGATTGTAATCAGGAGTACCTGACAGCGCAAGGTCGCGGTGCATTCCGTGCATATGAGACCTAGCTAGATCCCTTCCGAGACGAGTGTAGCGAAACGTGCACGGGTGCCGGGGAAGAGTCTCAGCTGCCGGAGCCATCTTCTGGAAGGAGATATCATCCGAGTTCCGACGGAAGCACGCGTACAGTGAGATCCGGTCCGGACTGGAACGAAATTTAACGAACGCCAGTCCAGCAGCTACTTGACCAAGGCTCGTAATAGTAAGGAAGCACACTAGACGATATTTGTGATATCGCGAGAATCAGCACCAGATACGATCCCAGTTAGTCTCGCTTAGCTCTGCTTTTACTCGCTCTACTATTCCCGTTGTTAGTCTTGTTACAGGCCCGCCTGCTGGCCTGCTGCTGGCCCTGCCGCTGATCCTGCTGCTGGACTTGCCGCTGGACCTGCTTCTGGTCCTGCTATTAGCCCCGTCGTTTCCGCTATAGGGCCTGCCACTGGTCCTGCTATTGGTCCTGCTGCTGGTCCTGCTGCTGGTCCTGCTGCTGGTCCTGCTGCTGGTCCTGCTGCTGGTCCTGCTGCTGGTCCTGCTACTTGTTATTCTGCTAAGTCCTGCTGTTCGTTTCGACGATGCACTAAGAATAGACAAAGGTGAAGTATGATACTGCGTGGGATGGAGATTTCTTCCGGCTCCCAGACTGTTTTGAACTCACTTCGTGAGTTCCCCACTCGAGCAGAGCGAGAGGAGCCAGGGGGTTTGGGGCAGAGCCCCAGCCACCGGAGGCACACTGGCCTCTAGCAGGCCACCGGCTCGGGTGCAGCTCAAGCACCGTTGCATGGTTTAGCGTACATTTGTAGGAGAAATCTGTGGGTTCAAGGTACTGTGGACGACTGGCCGATCATGTCCTTATGTCCGCCACAATGCTGCGTCTGTGAAAGAAACTCCTGCTCTCCCTATTGGAAGAGATCCCTTTATTGAACAAGGGCCCGCTGAGTGTCACATTCCTCGATCTCGCTGCTGTTTCATGTGGCGATTTGCTTATCTTTCGGATTTTTGCAACGGTCAATCAGTCTTGTCTCAGTTTGACATGTCATGTCAAGAAGATGGTTACAAGCTGATTACATATGACAAAAAGAAAAATTATATTGCAGGAAGTCCGTGAGCTTGTCAAGCCTCTAGGACTTTTTCCTGTCAGATTTATGAAAAAGGAAATTATAAGCCAGAGCCTCCCTTTATTCAATCAATGACAATTGTCGAAAATCTGCGATCAACTATCAGACTTACGTGAGATCTGATCAATCATAAAATAAAAGAAACGTCAGCCATGCTTTAGTACCGTTTTATCTAACCCCTTGAACCAAAAACAGACAAAATAGAAGACAAAACCTCAAAACCTCAACCCAGGGTTCAGTCATATTTTCCAATATACCCGGGTTTATACCGCCATCGGCTTCAGATTATGACGGACGTGTATATCCCGCTCCCGGAATTCAAATTTCCCTGCTCCTGGATCTCTGTCTGTGTTTTTGTCGGCTTTTGATATCCGACAAAAAAACGCATGATGATATCACTCACTAGCCTTTGAACAGGTCTCTTAATTGAGCTTTCTTCTTACCATTCTTCTCAAGCATTCGTTAGACTCTTTTTCCTGTCCTAGATACCCTGCACGGAAATATGATATATTTCTTGAAGAACATTACTGGCTACTTTTATTATAACAGATTATGACTTAGGCATTGCGAGCGCTGTAGAAAATCCCTTGTGATGAATACTATTGACAATGCCTTCTGGTCTTTTTTTTTTCCTGTTTATCTCTTCAGATACCTCAATTGGCCCATCCTAAATCCTATCAATACCTGATGCTTTGTACATGATAGCCCAGTTTAAACGAGGACGAAGCAGTGGGTACACGATGGTCTTGGCGGAGAGCATTCCATTGCGCTGGTGCCTGCCTGCTATATTATTTCTCTTCTCAGCGAACATGTCCTCCCAAATAGCTTCACAGCTGTGAGAACTCTATGTCAGTTTACCAATACCCATTTCTCTTGGCGACGAACTCTCGTTACGCTTTTCATAGACACTACGGCCCCTGATCTCCTGGACGATATGAAAATTGTTTTCCAGTTTCCACGAGGATGAAGGAAATACAAGTAAAGCTAAACCTCACGAACAGCTCCGTAGCTGTGAGGACAGTATCTGCTTCTTTTTTGAAAATGATTGCGCTCTATTGTAGATATAGGATATAGGGTTTCTCCTATCAATTTGATCAAGTATAGCGTTTGCCTGTCGTACTATATTGGAATGAACTCAGAAGCTTCATGGCCATGAGGCTCTTTTATGTATACCGCTTTATCGATACCAGGTTTCGTGGTTCGGTCGAAACTGGCTCCAATGTATCTCTGCCTCTACCGTCTGCTACAATTTAAATCACTCTTTCTTATTCAAGCATTCAGGTTGCACCCGTTGAGCCCACCTGCCATCTTGCGATGGCCCGCTCGAAACCGTTGTAGCATATTGTGTGGAGGATAACGGTCGTCCCTCAGTGGTTATCCTGTGGCTTCTACTCTGCTTGAGAAATTTCGGAGCCCCGCCTACGCTATCTTATACCAAGGAGCTCAGTAAGCGAGCATCACGAATCCGGACTAAAAAATGAGATTAGCCAGATGCCAGGCGACCTAGGGCCCGGCTCGGGCAGCTGGTGACCGCTGGACTGTTACCCGTGGATCGCAACTTCTCATTAGCTATACTCGCATGGAATTCCTTCGTTAATATGTAATACTCCTATCGAATGGTCAATATTTTGAGCGTATTTTGATCGTGACAACCATTTCCTTTGAAGCAGGGGCCATGTGGACTCTGTTGCGCCCCAGTAGACAGAGACGCGTAGTTAGACTGTTGTTCACTGGGACGTCGTTGAATCCCGGATATACACTCCTATACCCCCTGTGCAGGAGCAGCGGCGTCCTGGGGACCTAGGGAGCGAAGTGGGGACGGGACCTGGGGACCAATTTGTGGTACAGCCCTGGCACACGGATGCGTCCCTAGATCCCGTTGCTTCTCTCGCTGCTCTCGAGCAGGCCACTCCACCGGGAAAGGGCACCGGAAGCAAGGCTCGCGAAGCGAGCACAGCGGGGTTCGGGGCAGCGCCCCGGCCGCCGGAGGCGTTCATAGACCTTGAGCTCGCACTAGAACATGTAAAACACAAATAATCAATTAAATAAGTACCGAGATCACAAGAATACCAGCGAGAGGGTTAGAAAATCGAGTTCACAAGATCTGAACCGATGGTGGCACCGGCTCCGAAGATGGCGGCATTTCCGAGCTTGCTTCCGAACTTTTTGAAGGCATCCGAGCCATGGTGGCTGCTCTGGGAAGGAGCTCCCTGCTGTACCACAACGGGCTGCTGCTGAGGTGGCACCTGTTGCTGCTGAGGGTAATAGCTGGTGCTAGGAGGAGGATAGTAGGGAGGGGCATTCTGAGGAGGAGGCGCGCTGTAAGGAGCCTGGCCTGGGGGTCCAGAATTGTAGTACTGGGGATTAGGAGGCGGGGCATAGCCGCTCTTCTCATTGAACGATGCAGAAGATGAAGAAGGACCGCTCTGCGTCATGCGGACGTAGTTGCTGGGGAAAATGCCCTCTTCGTTGGTGTTTGCGTTACGGCCCCTCCACCAGTCAGCATTCAGTCTCTCTAAAATGACGATATGGTCTCCCTTGCGAAGACCCAGATCAGTGGGCTGCTGTTTGGCGTAGTCGTAGGCGGCCTCGGCCAGCTCGCCACCCGAATGGTTGCCATCCGAAGGAGGAGGGCCGCCAGGAGGGCCGGCAACAGCTCCAATACCAGCACCAGCAATGGCAGCCACGGGGGGCGCGCCATTGGAGTAGTGCTTAGGAAGAGCACTGATGACCTCGTTATAGAAGCCCTCACTGATGACATTTGAATCCCTCAGGAACTGGAACTCCTGTGCTCTTGTTAGATCTGATCCATGGACGTTCGCCGGACTACAATCCCAGGCCCGGTGGGGGATGCGCCTCCGTCGGCCGGGCTCTGCCCGGACCGTGCCTCCTCTAGCCACCGCTCGAGGAGGGCCCGCCCATACGGAGCTGGACCAACAGCCCCTGGGAATAGGGCCAGGCCCTTCAAACCCTCCTCGAGCAGCGGCCAGAGCCACGAGCCAGGCAGAGCCCGGCCGCCAGAGGCCCACCACTAAGGCTTTCGAGCACTCACATTTTGAATGGTGGTCAGCGACCTGTTGATATAGACCTCGTTGTTGGACATGGCAACTGACGGTGAGGATGGCGGCTGGGAATGTGGTGAATGTGAACCTGGAAACTCTGGCTGCCAGTCCGCAGGCTAATGTATATATAGTGTATTGCCCACGACGCAGGCGGAGATTATGTGCGGCAGCTTTGCCAGCGTATAGGAGCCGTCCTCTTACGAAATCAATAGAACGAGGCAGTGAACTTAAACTCTGCTCTTCGGTCAGCTGGCCGCCGCAATAATTGTGGGATTTGATTATACGTTTCCGCAGTCTACTGCTGGCTAAGTGCTGTGGCAAGCGATTGCAACATGGGCCAGAGTACGCCTCTGGTGGCCCATCGCTGATTAATACTGTTCTATAATTGGTTACGTATAAGGAACACAGTTGGCCGTCAAATTTTTGGAGTCGAACGGTATAGTGGCATTGCAAGCTCGAAATAAAGATTATCTAGGAGACCCTATTCATCACATCAAATATCTGACTGATTGTGTGTTAGAGCGAGGTTATCTCGAGGTGGCACTCGTGCACTGCCGATATAGTTGCATCAACTGGGCCGCGCCTGGGAGCTGTGCTTCTGAGATGGGACGCGGGCCTATGATTCAGATCACAGACCTGCTTACTAGGCACAGCATGCCCGTAAATTTAAAGAGCGTCTTAAGAAGAACCACCAGTACCAGCTGGACCGCCGCCCTGATTATTTATGGATATAAATGTTGGATTATTATGACATGTTATCTCGTCATCGGATTTTATGAACACGCCATACGACTTGTATGACATGTCATAGCATTTATACGACATGTCTAGGATTTTGTATGACATGTCATAGCAATCATGCAGCTGTGCAAGGACATGTCATAAGTTTTGTATGACATGTCATCGGGTTTGTATGACATGTCATAGGATTGGTATGACATACCTCCATGTGCTGTGCAATGACATGTAATAAGATCTGTATGACATGTCATAGGTTTTGTATGACACGTCATACATCCATGGGCTGTGCAATTACATGTCATACCTATCGCATAGCATGTCATCAGATTATCTACGATTTATATGACAATTTGTAGGTACTGGTGCGGCTGGGCAATGACATATCATTGAATTTGTATGACATGTCGTACGTTTGTGTGACATATCATAGATTTCGTATGACATGCCATACCAAGCATGCGACGTCGGCCGACATGTCATACGATTTTTATGACATCTCATAGGACAATAATAATAACGATAAACTTTATTTAAAGTCCTATAATAACTCCTACAAATGCAAACAGAATATCTCCACATAACCGAGTGTAAGGCCAAGGATATATTGTATCCGGGTAAAGGTCTTACGCGTCTTAGAAGTTAGTATAAGAAGACTTAATGTATTAATATTGAAAACTCACCTTAGAAGTTAGTATAAGAAGACTTAATGATAACCAAGCTTAGTCTTCCAACTTCTAAGGGAAACTACGAGTATTTATATATCTCGGATCCCAGGGTTAGGTTACCTGCTGTGGACTGATAGATATGAGTTAACATGTCAAAAGGAAGCTATGTCTGACATTATCATACATATTACTCAACAACCTTAATTGATTAATCGCCAAACAAATAATTGATCAAGCAACAGAACAATCCCTGTAATATATTGTTCGCTTCAACTAATTTATCGTCATATTAATTCAATTGCCAAAGTATAAAAGCATAAAACGACTCACTTGTTAATTGTCATAAGACAAGATAAATGTAAACAATATGGTAAACATCACAGCAATACTTGGATTTATTAACTGTGTTAACAGTACGAATATCCAATATAACTATACATTGAATGACAACACAAACTTGAAGATACTACCAGCACAGAGCCGACAACTTGACCTCATTAATCTGGATAACAATCTAGAGAAATGTGTTGAGCAATATAACTGGTATGTGCCCGTTGTGCTAATGAGTAGTTTTTATGTGGACAGCGACACTAACGCTAGTGATTCTGTAAATAACATAAATATTCAACAAATCATTCGAGTGGTAGATGGGAAGAGTTATGAAGACAGATACCCAGGACGTGTACCTCCTAGGTCAACTGCCAATGATAATAATGGGCTAGGCAATGTTGATGTGGTGGTGCCACCTCCAAAAGGAGGCGGGGGTGACGATGATAATTGTTCGAATGGTTACTACGGTGCTTTTCCCAGCGTAGAGAAAGACTGTAATTCATCTGACTACATAGTTCAGAGTTTAGGTCAATGCTACACGTATGCATCGAACTATAATGCAATAGCTTGGTACAATCTATCATGTAATTTAATTAAAGTAACATACTGGCCGCACCATGATTGCACTGGAGGAAACAACAATTTGATCAGCATCGAATCAAAGGCTGATTCTCCATGTATTGAACAGACAATATATTCATGGAACGGTCAATAATGAAGACAAGAAGCTTGGTTATTCTGTAAGGCCAAGGATATATTGTATCCGGGTAAAGGTCTTACGCGTCTTAGAAGTTAGTATAAGAAGACTTAATGTATTAATATTGAAAACTCACCTTAGAAGTTAGTATAAGAAGACTTAATGATAACCAAGCTTAGTCTTCCAACTTCTAAGGGAAACTACGAGTATTTATATATCTCGGATCCCAGGGTTAGGTTACCTGCTGTGGACTGATAGATATGAGTTAACATGTCAAAAGGAAGCTATGTCTGACACCGAGGAGAGGTCAAGGGGAGATGGCCTAGTCGGTTAAACCTTGACCTTTCGAGCGTCGACCTGTAGGCCCGGGTCGTGAGTTCGACTCTAGAGGGACGGGAGTCGGTGCACCGCTCACGCCAAGTCCTGGCGGTCAAGCAGTTACCCCATGGCCCAGAGACTGCGGCTTCAACTGAGGCGGGCAAAATAAGGGCCACAAAGTCAGGCATTTTAACCCGACGGATCCACGGGTCAACTGGGTCCGACCCCCAGTTCCCCCGGGGACTGGGTTAGGCGGAATATGGCTCTCATGGTAGGGCAAGCTAATAGGGGTTTTTTCCTGGTAGGTGAATGGGTTGTATGACTTCAGTGCCGAAGGGTTTTCCCCCTGTTCAGGAGCATAGCTCCTGGGGAATCCGGCCCGCCACAATATGCGAAACCATCAATATGCATAGTAAACAGCCTGTAATCAGGCCAATAAGCGACAACAGTCCTACTAGGACGACTGACTTATAGTTGTATAGGACTTTAATATTGATACATTATTATTATTACATAACCGAGGATATTTTCACCATTCAGCCGTTTAGAACGCGCGTTCCTGGGGAATGTGAATGCGCATCAACATGCTTATATCGATAAGTGCTTATTTGAAGGCGCTATCAGTTACAACTCGAATGGCGGGGTTTGGCGATAATCAGTGTGACTTTCTGAACCTCTGGTACTAAAGGGCTTGACTTCGAAATTGGTAAAACTTATGGGCTGAGAGTGTTGATAACAGGTATGATCAACATGACAGGCCTCTTGGTGTAGTGGTAACATGATAGACTTCCAATCTGTCGCCGCGGGTTCGATTCCCGCAGTGGTCATAATTTTGCTATTTTACATGCAACTAACTTGTGATTGGTGTCGAAGTGATTTTTTTTGTCTCACGGCCAGAGATATGATAGTTGTTCAATGGTCTGTACCGAAATCCCTTCATGTGTACTTGTAATCAATGCTGGTCTTGAGCGGATATCTGATAATAATAATGTATCAATGTTATTGAAGTCTTAAATTATTGATTAAAATCCCAATATCATATAAAAACACCCCCCACCGAATCTAAATAATTCCCGTGCCTAATAGATTGCCATCTTTATCTGTAGAACTAGTGACCTTAGTATGCCAGGTGTAATAATAATAAATCTTATTTAGAGTCCTATAGGACACATAACTAGAACAAATACAAATAGAAATATTTCCACCATTACCCAAGAGGACTGCTCACATATAGGCCTGATTACATGCTGTTTATTTATATTAATGTTGATGGCTTTCGGCATATTTGACATCGCTGAATTCTCTTCCAAAACTTTTACATCCTTTGAACAGCATCGGTAAAACCCTTCGGCATTGAGGTCTACAACCCATTCACCTACCAGGAAAAAGCCTTTGCTATCTAGCTCTACTATGAGAGCATTTAGTATGCCAGGTAATAATAGTAATAATAATAATTAATTAATATTAGAGTCCTCTAACTACAACAATATTATAAAATATTCCCTATAGTTTCATTCAAAAGAAGGACTTTCTGATTATTGGCCCCCTTCAGGCTATACCTTCATGTAATTTCAACATGATCGCTAGATATGCCGGATTCCCCTGAACCTTCCTTTCTGAGCAGGGGAAAACCTGAGCACCTTTAGTAATCTTTGCATTTACTCCAGTGACCAGGGGACAACCCCTACTAGCTATTCTCCGCAGAGAACGTACTATCTTAGCTTAAGAGAGACGGATTCGCCTTGAGGAAGGAGGCGACCGTTTAAAGACCCTTGCGGGTATCAGGAAGAACTGTGAGATCCAAATCACGAGATGCTTCGCGTAGGATCGATCGATGCTGCTCAGTAAGTGGACAGTTGCGGAGGATATGTTCCACCGTTCCGTTGGCTCCACATCGGCAGTTGTAGTTGCGATCAACGATGCGAAGTTTCCGAAAGAACGAGCCTATGGCGTTCTCAACTGAACCAACTTGCTCTCCTCGCGTGCTTTCGAAAAGAAAAGGACGCAACGAAATTCTGTGCTTTAGCGAGTTAGAGTCGGGGAGCTGTGAAAGACCGGTAGAAAACTCCTTTCAATGACTGAGCGTACTCCATGTCCCGATTTTTGTAGCATTGTAGCCTTATTTCCTTGCGTATAGAATTCTTCTGGCTGAGAGCTTTGGATATCGCATGCCTATCAATGGGAGCCCAAGGGGGTTTCCAAAGTCGGTACCGGTCCTTATTGATCTCTGTTGCTGCTACTAGCTGATATAGTACATCCAAGCGGTCACCCAATCTGGTTTCACGATATTGTCTTCTGGATCGGATGCGATAAGGATGATTCCTATAGAGGTCACGATGTAGTCTTACCAAGTAGTATATTGCTCGGTTTCCACCATTCTATGCTCAATAGGAGGAATTCAGCAGGTGAAGACAATCAATTCATTTAGATAGGATCTTGGCAGCGACACATTGCATATAATTCTTATTACATTATTATTATTCCTTTGATTGAGAGAGTGTTGACGGATTATCCCGAGAGCTCGCACATTGGGAACCGGTAAACCTCTGATATCAGATATCAGTAAAGACCGCCTCCAGATAATCTCACTCTTGCTCTCCGTTTGTTGTTCTTTAAGTTTGACCCAAGTGGTCAGATATTTGGCGACGGCTTTAATGCCTAAAGCTGTTCCAAACAATGACTGTTCAGTAGGACTAGGTATCGCGCACCAGAGTTCCATTCGTGCTCCATTTAATAATGGGCACTCATCCATAATATGAGCTATGCTCTCTAGAACGCCACAACGACACTTGTATGAAGCGTTCTGAATTTTGAGTGTTTTGAACCAAGCACCCACCTGGGCATGGCCGAACCGAAATTGTACCAGTAGACTGAGTGCTCGTCTCGGCCCGTTTATAATCTGATCTTTAAGTTGAAGCTTACCAAGTTTGGTATTGCAGATAATCGTTCCGTTGTGAATCTCTTTATATCGACCTTCCAGGTGTGCATTGCTAACCGCTGTCCAGCGGTCTAATTCCTGTTGCTGGAGCGGACTGAGGCTCGCTTTAATATCCTGTTGTCGTTGGACCATTGAGGGGTCGGCTGCTGTGACTGGGTCGCTCCACGGCGGCTTGTACTTCACCACTCCTCTAGGTGGAGAGAAGTGGACTACCTCTGTGAACTCTACCTTCAACTTATAAAGGGGAGAGCTTAAAGGGGGGAGGTTCATATCGATGACCACTGGGTTGCTTGCAGCCAGGTTGGTCATCAAGCGCAGTGTGCGTTTCTGTAAGACGTGGTGGAATAATAATAATAATTAATCAATATTAGAGTCCTCTAACTAATATACAACAATATTATAACATTCCCATACTTTCAATTAAACAGAAGGACTTTCCGATTATTGGCCCCCTTCGGGCTATACCTTCATGTTTCGACATGATCGCTGACGTGGAAGTGAATATCAAGGAGTGGTACCCCTGCCTCAACGTGAAGGATGTACGGGATGTACGTTGGAGTAGTTTTAAGACAGTCAATTGGTTAGTTGGTTGGTTGGTTGGTTGGAATTCATTTATTGCACCTAGAATGCTTCGAAGAGCGGCGTTTTGGATCTGGGTGTATGCCAGGTATTTTGCGTGCAGATAATGGCTTGCATACCGCCCACAATGATAACTTGACAAATATGGGCCGAGGAGGAGCAAAAACCACATGGATATATACACATAAAATTGGCAAAATAGGGAAGGAAGAACGGACAAAATCATCATTAATTTACTGCGGGGTAGAAGTGGAAACAAAGATCAACAGATCACGAGATTCTAATAGAACAACAAGTGCCTTGCTAGCTCAATCGGTAGAGCGTGTGACTCTTAGCAGCTTGAATCTTCAAGATAAAAGTCATCACAAGGTTGTGGGTTCGACCCCCACGTAGGGCTTCTTTTTTAGTGGACCGCACCAGTAGCATCAGGAATGTATCTGGCCGGGGCCCCTGCTTTTATTCACTTTATTATGATTATTTTCTTTTTGTTACTATCCTGGTTCTTTAGAAATCCACCGAGAACCGTCGGCACCCAGTCACTGATTCTCTATCTACTCGACCAGATAACAGTGGCTGGTCCTCCACCGCGCCATCGGCACCGCCGTCAGACACATCCCTATGCGGAGCCGGCAGACTGGCCCGACCCGACTCGAGCGGAGCGAGAGGAGCCACGGGGTCTGGGGCAGCGCCCCAGCCGCCGGAGGCGAGGAGGCCCGCCGACGCAGGGTCCGGTGAGGATGAGCACACGGCTGACCTCGGCTGTATAACTAACATCTGGCAGCCAGCCAGCGCGCAGGTCACACCGAGTCGGTTGTGAAGTGATAGAAGCGACGAAAGCGAAAGCAGATACTTAGCGGGCCATGAAGCTTTCATTCCCCCCGCTCACACGGGCGTGTATTGTGTTCTTCGTGTCGCTGTCAGTGGGCGTTTTGTTCTTGAGATACTCGCTGTTCGACGCGGTTGGAACGCGGCCACAGGATGGCGAGACCGCTAAGCCAGGCCCGAAGATGGCCGATATCAGTATCCCCTATATCACACTCGTGCCTGGGCAGTCTATAACGTACCCATGGGTGCTGGTGCTGTCGAGTTTCGTGGAGCAGTCCATAATAGGGTTTCTGGTGACAGGACTGACGCTGGCGTTTGGCGGGCGTTACTGCGAGCGGGTGTGGGGCTCAAAGCACCTGGCGGTTTTTCTCACCATTCAGAGCGTGGTACCCAATCTTGTGTGCTGGATAGTGATCTATGTGGCGTTTATTGTGTCTGGCCGGGCCAACGAAGGGCAATTGTTCCAGGTGGTCAACGGCGGCATCGCGCTGCAGCTGGGGTTCCTGGTGGCCTTTAAACAGCTGGTGCCAGAGCACACGCTGATCCTGTTCAAGGGTCTTGTCAAGGTGCAAGTCAAATACCTGGTGCTGCCGACGCTGATTGCATACACCGTATTTGGAGCAGTCATCGGCCGCCTGGCACCTGTAGTGCTGTGTTGGAGCGGGTTCCTTTCAGCCTGGATCTACCTGCGCTTCTATAAAGTGTCGTATATTGAGTCGATTCTGCCGCTGTCACTATCATCAGCATCTTCCAGCGGCGCCCAGGATGCAACCGACCAGCCACTACAGCTGCAACAATCACAGACCAAGATCCGCGGCGACGCCAGCGACACCTTTGCACTGGCTAAGTTCTTTTACCCCAGGCCCCTGACGAACCTGGTGGCCGCGGCGTCGGACGTTGTCTTCGCCGCCCTCGTCTCGGCCAATGTGTGCACCCCGTTCAACGATGACGAGATCGAGGCCAGCAACTTCCACACCCGTCTCCGCACCCGTGGCCAGCCCACCGGCCACGCCGCCCGCTCCGAAATCGACAGCGACCGTCGCCGCGCCCTCGCCCTCCGCGAGCTCGGCTCCCGCCTCGAACAGACCCAGCCCCCCATCGCATCCCCGCTCCCCTCCAAACTGCCCCTGTCTAATGAATAATGACCCCCCTTTGCCCTCCACCGACTCGCCCCCACGCGCCTCCGGCGGCCGGGGCGCTGCCCCGGACCCCGTAGCTCCTCTCGCTCCGCTCGAGTCGGGTCCCGACGACCCACTCCACCGGGAGCGGGAACGACTCGAGCGAAGCGAGAGGAGCAGCGGGGTCCGGGGCAGCGCCCCGGCCGCCAGAGGCACTCCAGGGCTCCTCCGGTGGCACCTCCATCAAGCACCTCACAAGACAGCACCTACTTTTGGGGTAGAAAGGGACTATGTCGACCTTGGGCGACGCGGATGTGTTGCTGTTGAGATTGTTCTTCTGGACCGGGGAGCCCACGCCTGCTCCTGTGAGCGGGTTGATGAACGAGGGCGTGAAGGACGGAGAGTCTGCGTTCAGCTGCTTCTTTTTGAGGCCGCCATCCACCTGGCGTGTAGGCGACGTGCTGTGAACCGCGCTGGTTCCACTGGCAACAGCCGTTGTGGCAGCGATGACAGTTGCCGGGCTCGTCGTCGCGGTGGTTGTTGTAGACGGGCCATTGTCGTGTCGGAAAGCACAGCCCTTGTCTGCGAATTTACAGTACCCATGGATGACAATATTGCGGCATTGGGTCTGGTTGGACTCCGGTTTCGTTCCTGCCGCTTGTTAGTCTTCTTGCTCATTAGGTTACAACTGGTGATTCGTGCCCGCTCTGTGAACCGCAATGGAAGAAGCCACAGAGTGTATCTCAACCCGCGAATTATAACCACGCGGCGCTCTGCAACACGAAATCTTTGATACTAGAGACAGCTCACTCTCAGGTCGCATGGCAAGCTAGATCTCGACTCACCTTTGGCACTCATGACGAACTAGCACGGATTCTGCGCAAATCTGTCGTTGATGTGCTCGCGTCGTGGTCGTCGCCTGCCTACAGCCCAATGGAGAGGAATCTGTTCCAAGGCAGATCTGAGGAGCCGTCCTAGAGCCGACTGGTGGGCGCGCTACGGCTTGGCTTGTACTTAGTCACTGTGTTCGGGATGTGGTTTGCGACTGCCTGCCGACCGGTACTGCTGCCGCTGCCGCTGTCGCTGCTTCACCGTCTGAACGCGTCTGTCCGCTGAGGCGGGTAATCCTTACTTATCTGTCATAGCCGCTGTCGCGCCTTTTTCTCCTTTGTCCCAATGCTTAGTCTATCCATTATTCTTCTCTCTGGGACGAGTATTAGTAATGGTCCATTCCCCGTTCTTTTCTTGTGATAATATTCTCCTATCTTCCTCAACCTCCCTTTGTATACAAAGATCTCATCTTCCCGCTACTCAGTTCAAAGAGACATTTGTGCAGATACTTATTGGTCTTTTAGGATAATATAATCAATCATAGCCTGACGGCTGCTGGGAACTGATTATGTCTCCCTCACCCTAATCACATGTTTGGAGATAGCAATGACTGTTAAGGGAGACCCTCTGGAAACAGTCCTCACACGCGCTGTGTTCACTCCGTATTCCCTGAGTTGCCATGAGTGAACGAGGCTGCCTCCTCGAGCGCAGCTCGAGGAGTGTGGGTCCGCAAAGATATGCCGGAGCCACACTCACTCTCTAGAATTGTGCTCGCTAGACACCCATTTGCTGGATAACAGATCTGTGAACAACGAAGAAGGCCGGATTTAGGCATTGCTGCGAAGTAAAAGTC
>JAKTSR010000185.1:0-25845 GCA_030580325.1 Sugiyamaella sp. yHKS617 | reverse complement strand
CTCCTCTCGCTGCGCTCGAGGAGGGCCACTCCGCCCGGAGCGCGAACAGCCACCGGGAGTGGCCTCCTGCGCAGCAGGAGCAGCGGGGTCCGGGGCAGCGCCCCGGCCGCCGGAGGCGCACCCCCCTCTCCCGGGACGAACATCCTGTACAGCCGGAGCCACGGGGTCCTAGGCAGCGCCTTGGCTAGGGCGCTGCCTCCGGCGCACCCTCGCCAGCCAGTGCTAACAGTGGGCAGACAATGTACGCTACGGGAGTGTCGACGCCACAGAGCGCCGCTTCGCTGCGACCTTTGGTGCTTTCCCACGGTAGCGTCGAGCACACGCTGCTGGTGCCCACCTCGCTGTACCTCAACTGCTCGCAGCTGAGAGACCAGTACCTGGCCACTCTGCCTGCTGCCACCGAGGATCTTGCCGGTGACGACGAGCCTGCCTCGTCCACCGAGCTTTTGGCTGACTTTTTGGGCTTCACCTCGAGCCTCGTCGACGAGGAGCCTGGTCCTTACGACGACGTTTTGGCGCTTGTTTTGACCGAGTTCGAGAGCCGTTATTTGCAGGGCAACGATGTCCATGCGGTTGCTGCCGCTCTCCAGACCGCTGGTGCTTCGGCCGAGGGCGAGACTGCTGCTGGCTCTGGCACCACTGTTGACAAGATTAAGAAGGTGGTCAAGTCGTACTACTCTGCTCGTTTGGCTGCCAACCGTCCCATCAAGTCGCACGACTCGGCGCTTCTGCGCGCTGCTGCCGACGAGCGGGCCACTCTGCACGCCATTTTCGGCGGCCAGGGCAACACCGAGGACTACTTCGAGGAGCTCCGTGATATTTATAACGTCTACAATGGCACCATCAGCGATTTCATCGAGTTGGTGGCCGACAAGTTATTACAGTTGTCTAGAGAACACTCGGACGCCAACAAGATCTATACCAAGGGCCTTGACATTTTGCGGTGGTTGGACCACCCCGAGACCACTCCTGACACGGACTATTTAATTTCCGCTCCTATTTCCGTGCCTGTGATTGGTGTCATCCAACTTGCTCACTATGCGATTACCTGTAGAGTGCTGGGTAAGACTCCTGGCGAGCTTCGCGGGTACCTTTCGGGCGCTACTGGCCATTCTCAGGGTCTTGTGACTGCAGTGACCATTGCCTCTTCCGACTCTTGGGACTCGTTTTTCGACTCGGCTTTGAAGGCCATGACCATTTTCTTCTACATTGGTTTGAGATGTCAACAGCAGTACCCACACACGTCGCTGCCTCCTTCGGTGCTGGAAGACTCGGTTGCCGAGGGCGAGGGAAAACCCTCTCCCATGCTGTCGGTGCGTGATTTGTCGCAGGAACAGCTCCAGAAGTTTGTCGACATTACCAACCAGCACTTGCCCAAGGAGAAGCACATTGTGATTTCCCTCATCAACGGCGCTCGAAACATGGTTGTTACTGGTCCTCCCCAGTCTTTGTACGGTCTTAATCTGACTCTTCGCAAGGCCAAGGCTCCTACTGGCCTCAACCAAGGCCGTGTTCCTCACAGCCAGCGTAAGCTGCGTTTCTCCAACCGTTTCTTGCCCATTACGTCGCCTTTCCACTCGCCATTGTTGGTTGAGGCTACCGATATCATTGTTTCCGACTTGCAGTCAGCTGGTGTCGAGTTTGCTGCCTCTTCTCTGGCTATTCCTGTCTACGACACCTTTGACGGCGCTGACTTCCGATCGTCCAAGACCTCGGTCGTGGCCCGAGTCATTGAGCTCATCACCCACTTGCCCGTCAACTGGGAAATCGCTACCAAGTTCTCGTCAACCCACATCCTCGACTTTGGCCCCGGCGGTGTTTCCGGCTTGGGTCTGTTGACCCACCGTAACAAGGACGGTACTGGTGTGCGTGTTATCCTTGCAGGCGTTTTGGACGGCTCGGCTTCGCAAGAAGAGTTTGGCTACAAGCAAGAGCTGTTTGATAGAGAAGACGGTGCTGTCAAGGTCGCTCTTGACTGGGTCAAGGAGTTCTCGCCCAAGCTTATCAAGACTAAGAGCGGTGCTACATATGTGGATACCAAGTTCTCGAGACTGCTCGGAAGACCTCCTCTCATGGTTCCTGGTATGACTCCCACCACTGTTCGCCCTGAGTTTGTCGCCTCGACGCTTAACGCTGGCTACCACATCGAGTTGGGTGGTGGTGGCTACTTCATGCCTGGCATGCTGACTGCCGCTCTTGAGAAGATCAAGAACGCCACCAAGCCTGGTGTTGGTATCACTCTTAACGTTCTGTACGTCAACCCAGTCATGCTTCAGTGGTGTATTCCTCTGATTGAGAGCCTCCGTAAGGACGGTTTCCCCATTGAGGGTCTGACTATTGGTGCTGGTGTCCCCTCGCTCGATGTTGCCAACGACTACATCCGCAACTTGGGTCTGAAGCACATCTCTTTCAAGCCTGGTACTGTCGAGTCCATTGCCACTGCTGTCAGCATTGCTGCTGCCAACCCCGGTTTCCCTGTCATTATCCAGTGGACCGGTGGCCGTGGAGGTGGTCACCACTCGTTTGAGGACTTCCATGCTCCTATTCTGCAAATGTACTCCAAGATCAGACGCCAATCCAATATCATTCTTGTGGGTGGTTCTGGTTTCGGTAGCGCTGAAGATACATATCCTTACCTGACCGGTGAATGGTCCACCAAGTTCAACTACCCCCCTATGCCTTTTGACGGTTTCTTGCTCGGTTCAAGAGTCATGGTTGCCAAGGAGACCTTCACCTCGCCTGACGCTAAGAAGGCCATTGTCAACGCTCCTGGTGTTAGTGACAAGGACTGGGAGAAGACTTACAAGGGTGCTACCGGCGGTATCATCACTGTCAACTCGGAGATGGGCGAGCCTATCCACAAGCTGGCTACTCGTGGTGTTCTTTTCTGGCACGAGCTTGACAATATGATCTTCAACGTCCCCAAGAACAAGAGAGTCGAGGTTCTTGCCTCCAAGCGTGATTACATTATCAAGCGTCTGAATGACGATTTCCAGAAAACCTGGTTTGGTCGCGATTTCAGCGGCAAGGTCGTCGATTTGGAAGACATGACCTATGGCGAGGTCGTTTCCCGCTGTATCGACCTTCTCTTTGTTAAGAAAGAGAAGAGATGGATTGATATTACTCTGCGTAACTTTACCGGTGACTTTATCAGACGTTTGGAAGAGCGTTTCACCACTGCAAGCGGCAAGCTCTCTGTTTTGCAGTCCTACAACCAGTTGGACGAGCCTTTCGGCACCTTGGAGAGAGTTCTCGAGGCCTACCCGGAGGCCAAGACCCAAATCATAAACGCTCAAGACAAGGACTACTTCTTGCTGCTGTGTCGTAGACCCACTCAGAAGCCTGTTCCTTTCATTCCTGCTCTGGATGACAACTTTGAGTTCTACTTCAAGAAGGATTCTCTGTGGCAATCTGAGGATTTGGCTGCTGTTGTTGGTGAAGACGTCGGCCGTACCTGTATTCTGCACGGTCCTGTTGCTGCTAAGTTCTCGTCCAAGATTGACGAGCCCATCAAGGACATTTTGGACGGTATTCATGAGGGCCATATCGAGAAGCTTCTCAACGACGTTTACGCTGGTGATGCTTCCAAGGTTCCTGTTATCGAGTCTTTTGGTGGTCAACCTCCTAAGGGCGAGTCGGACATTGAGTTCACTTACTCTGGTGTTACTGTTCTCCATGAAGGCGACAATGTTATCTACAAGATTGACGCCAGTGCCAGCGATTCTGCCTTCCCATCTCTCGAAGAGTGGATCAACCTTGTTGCTGGTGAGACCTACTCTTGGAGATACTCTTTGCTCTCTACCAACATTGTTGTCCAGGGCACCAAGCACCAGCCCAACCCTCTTAAGCAGGTGTTGGCTCCAGTTAGAGGCCTCAAGGTCGAGATCACCGACGTTAGCAAGCCTGATGCCACTGCTATCAAGGTTTACGAGCCCATCAACGGCAAACTGACCAAGGTTGTCGAGATCTCCAAGTCCAGTAAGGACGTCATCAAGGTCCACTTGATTGAACACAGAACCTATGAGAAGAAGCCTGTTGCCATGGAACTTCTCTACACCTATCAGCCCGAGCTCGGTTATGCTCCTATCCAGGAGGTTATGGAAGGCAGAAACGAGCGTGTCAAAGATTTCTACTGGAAGGTCTGGTTTGGTTCTGACGAGAAGACCCCTATCGATCTTGACGTGACTAAGCCTTGGGACGGTGACTCTGTTACTGTTGAAGGTAAGGCCATTGCTGACTTTGTCCACGCCGTTGGTAACAATGGAGAGGCCTTTGTCGAGAGACCCAACAAGGTCACTTATGCTCCTATGGACTTCGCCATTGTCACTGGCTGGAAGGCCATTATCAAGGCCATCTTCCCCAAGGTTATTGACGGTGATATCTTGAAGCTTGTGCACCTTTCGAACGGATTCAAGATGTTCACTGGTGCTGAGCCTTTGAAGAAGGGTGATGTGGTGTCTACCACCGCCAGCCTCAAATCTGTTCTGATCCAGCCTTCTGGTAAGGTTGTTGAGGTTTCGGGTATCCTGACCAGAGAAGGCAAGCCTATCATGGAAGTCACTTCTCAGTTCTTATACAGAGGTTCTTTCGATGATTTCAAGAACTGTTTCCAGCGCAAGGACGAGACTCCCGTGGAGATTCACCTCAAGTCCCCCAAAGATGTTGCTGTTCTGTGCTCCAAGGAGTGGTTTGAGCTGGACGATTCTTCCATTGATCTTTTGGGCAAGTCTTTGACCTTCAGAACCCAATCTTTCGTCAGATTCAAGAATGCTACCGTCTTCAGCACTGTTGAGACCAGAGGTCAAGTTCTCCTGGAGCTGCCTACCAAAGAGGTCATTCAGATTGGTACTGTCAACTACGAAGCTGGTGAGTCATACGGCAACCCTGTCATTGACTACTTGCAAAGAAACGGCCAAGTTGTTGAGCAACCTGTTCACTTTGAGAACGCCATTCCTCTCAATGCTGGCACTGTTCTTGCTTCTAGAGCGCCTTCTTCCAATGAGCCTTATGCCAATGTCTCTGGTGATTACAACCCTATACACGTCTCCAGAGTGTTTGCTCAATATGTCAGCTTGCCTGGCACCATCACTCACGGCATGTACTCTTCGGCCGCTGTCCGTTCATTGGTTGAGACCTGGGCTGCTGCTAACAACGTCAGCCGAGTGCGTGCTTTCAACTGTTCGTTTGTGGGCATGGTTCTTCCTAACGACGACATTGAGACCAAGCTGGAGCACATTGGTATGATCAATGGTAGAAAGATCATCAAGGTCGAGAGTTTCAAGAGAGAGACCAACGAGCCTGTGTTGATTGGTGAGGCCGAGGTTGAGCAGCCTATTTCTTCGTATGTGTTCACTGGTCAAGGTTCTCAGGAACAAGGTATGGGTATGGATCTGTACGAGTCTAGTGAGGTTGCTCGCAAGGTCTGGGATAGAGCCGACATTCACTTCTTGAACAACTATGGTTTCTCCATTATCAACATTGTCAAGAACAACCCCAAGGAGCTTACTGTTCACTTTGGTGGATCTCGTGGTAAGGCCATTCGTGAGAACTACATTTCCATGATGTTCGAGACTGTGGATGAGAACGGCCAGATCAAGAGCGAGAAGATCTTCAAGTCTATTAGTGAGGACACTGACTTTTACACTTTCAAGTCTCCCACCGGTCTGCTATCGGCCACTCAGTTCACTCAGCCTGCCTTGACTTTGATGGAGAAGGCTAGTTTCGAAGATATGAAGTCTAAGGGTCTCATTGATTCGAGCAGCTCGTTTGCCGGACACTCGCTCGGTGAGTACTCTGCTCTTGCATCGCTTGGTGATGTCATGCCAATTGAGAGCTTGGTGGACGTTGTCTTCTACAGAGGTATGACCATGCAAGTGGCGGTTCCTCGCGACTCTGCTGGCAGATCCAACTATGGTATGGTTGCTGTCAATCCTTCCAGAGTGTCTGCTACCTTCAACGACGCTGCATTGAGATTTGTCGTTGACCATATTTCACAGCAGACTAAGTGGTTGTTGGAGATTGTCAACTACAACGTTGAGAACCAGCAGTACGTTGCTGCCGGTGATCTGCGTGCCCTGGACACTTTGACCAATGTTCTCAACTTCTTGAAGGTCCAGAAGATCAATATCGACAAGCTTCTCGACACCATTCCTGTCGAAGAAGTCAAGAAGCACTTGAACGAGATTGTCGAGGAGGTCGCCAAGAAGAGCACTGCTAAGCCCCAGCCCATCGACCTGGAACGAGGATTCGCTGTCATCCCTCTGAAGGGCATCAGTGTGCCTTTCCACAGTTCGTACTTGAGAAGCGGAGTCAAGCCCTTCAAGAACTTCCTCATCAAGAAGGTGCCCCAGTCGGCCGTCAAGCCTGCCAGCTTGATCAACAAGTACATTCCTAATCTCACGGCCAAGCCATTCAAGATCACTAAGGAGTACTTCCAAGAGGTGTACGACTTGACCGGCAGTGAGAAGATCAAGAACGTGCTGGACAACTGGGAGAGTTACGAGAGCTCATAAAATATTTGTGTTTGTGTCTGATTTAATTAATATTTGTAATTGTTATATTTTGAAGTTTATTATTAAATAAATAGAGTTAATAAATAGCAGGTCGCGCCTCCGGCGGCGCTGCCCCGAACCCCGTAGCTCTTCGAGCTACGCTCGAAGGGCCACTCCACCGGGAATGATCTTCGTGCACAATGCCCGGGAAGCCGCCGCCGGACACAAGAAGTAGCTTCCTGCTTCGGCCTCCTGCGAAGCAGGAGCAACGGGTCCGGGGCAGCGCCCCGGCCGCCGGAGGCACCTCTCGCAGGACCAGCGGAGCCTCAGGGAGCTCGCGTTCTTTTGATGTGCAGCGACATGTCGTAGAAGGCGGTCATCCAGTTGGCAGTTTTGAGGGGGAAGTTGGGGATCTGCTCGATTGTCCAGGCGCTATTCTCGTCGCCGTCGGTGAGCTGTTTCGAGACGCTTCTGACGAGGGCGATGTCTTTTGAGGACTCCTCGCCGTCATCTATGACCCTGGTGTCGAAGTTAAGCAGGTCGTTGCCGAGGATGGCCCCCCTGAGGCTGGCGTCGACAGCCTTGAGTACCTGTTCTGTCAGGACATGCGGTGCGTGGGGCATATAGTATAGCCAGTCGGCGGTGTCAGGCACATCAGGGCCAGAAGGAGACTCCTGGAGAACCTGGAAACCGTATAGATTGAACAGGTCGAGGTCCTTTTGCTCGAACACAGGGTCCCATACGGACACTGAGGCAGCTGTCAGCCCGAAGTGGTCGATGAGGATATTCAGTAGTGCCAGTTGGTACTGGCAGTGCACGCCGGTAGCGCTCGTAGGCGAGCCTAGGGCCAGACAACGGATGTATTTCACCGAATCAACGGGCAGAGCCCTGAGGGCCTTTTGCAATGCTTCATAGTAGGGTGAAGCCTTGATAACAGGCCGAAGGTTATCTATGCTGGTCTTGTAGTCGTCAGCGGACTTTTCTTTCCAGACATACTTCTTGTTGTTTCGATTCTTCTTCCGCGAAGCAGGCCGTTCTATGAGTCTGAATTGGGCCTCGGCCATCCCTGAAATGGCCCGGAGCTGAAGGTGGTAGCCGGTGTGTATATATTCTTCCGAATCGTGCAGTTGATCTGATTTTTCACTTCGATCATGTACGGCTTGGCTTGAGAATGATCCAGGGTCCACGATCCATGCGATATGCGACGCGACTTTTAATTAACAGGTGCAGTTAGCAAGCTGCTCAATTGACAAGTTAACTCGCATGGCTGGACGCGTCGTTCGAGCTGACCTAGATTCATTTCATTCATAGAGTTCAGGACAAGCAGAAAAAAAAGAACCAGGAAGAGCCAGGAAGAGCCAGGAAGAATGGCCAGACCGAGCACCGTCACAACCGGTAAAACGGCTCGCAAGACCCTGAATAGACACACGCTTCCAGTGACTGCAGGCGACCCTATTCCAGTCGGCAAAAAGAGACGATATAGACCAGGGACCAAGGCATTGAGAGAAATCCGCCAGTACCAGAAATCAACGGACTTGCTGATACGGAAACTGCCCTTTGCGAGACTGGTCAGGGAGATTGTGGGCGAGTACCTGGGCTTTGAGAATCAACTGCGCTGGCAATCAGTGGCCATTCTAGCTCTACAAGAAGCGACAGAAGCATTTCTGGTTCACCTATTCGAGGACACTAATCTATGTGCTATCCATGCGAAGCGAGTAACCATAATGCAGAAAGACATTCAACTGGCACGACGAATCCGTGGGGCTTGGGGCGGACTAGGCTAGCCCACTCGAGAACTTTATTTATTAGACAGGCATACGCTTCGCTGGTTTCCATTCTAGCATTTTATTTATTAGAGGTGCTGCTGTCCAAACCAGAACGACCGTGATATGACGGCTGGTGTAATTACCATCATACCGCTTTGGCGCCCCTGCAGACAGCTCAAAGATACTGCTGCTCTGGTAGAGAAGTTTTATTACGAACGGCACGTGCAACTGGAAGAGGGACATGACTGAGTCTCTGAAAGGTGCGATTGGTCCCTGTCAGAAGTCCTTGACATCCTCAAGAGATACGTGTGTGAATGAACTACTGACTACTGGTAGCTCCGTATCATCACTTGTCACGCTCCAAAAATATCTCGGGGATAATTGTGTGCTAGCCCGACACCCCAGTGCGTCAGAAATTGCAGCCCCCTTATTTGTATTATAGAGTATAAAATACGGTTTATAGCAGGGCTCCCTGTGAGACACACCAGACATCTTAGCTGTGTCAAAACAGGAACTACATCAAAACAGGAAATATATAATAACAGTTATTAACAGTTAATAACAGTTATTAACACTTAATAGCAGTTGTTGCCAACATGCGACATCTTCACCCTGCCAAGGCTGGTAGTACATACTTACCTCGTGTCTTTTCAAGTCTATGCCCGCTTCTGAGGAGAAACATATTCCTGTCCGGGCTTATGACCTTCACCAACACAATCTGGACGTCACGTGCAACTTCTTCGAATCCATTTTTTTTGAATATGCTATCGACAAAGTCTCGCTACAGTACTATAACATGACCCAGCCGTTGTCTGAATCCATCGGCGACTATCTGACAGCCTTTCTGCAGCATATGGCTAACTCTAACCTTCAAAAGACCCAATTGCATGGGGCCCATTGGCCGGCGCAGGTGCTTGCACCCCGGTTAAGCAATCATGCACGTTGATGTACGAATCCGATCTAACGAATCAAGTTTTTTTTCCATGGTGGAGAAGCTTCCTTATCTTACATCAGTGGAGAAGGTTTTTGCTCGTGGCAGAGGTTTTATTAACTGTTTTACAGACAGAATTACCAGGTTAGAACTGGCAAATATCCGGAGTCTCTGTAAACATACCTTTCATCCACACAGGCTGTCGGAACTCTGCTGAAAGAGCTATTCTCAAGACAGTTAGCACTGACAGGTTTTGTGGCTTTATTGATTTTAATTAAGACCAGACGGATCTAAGAGTGGTCTAGGATAGGTCCCTTGTGGAGAAACAAGAAACAAGAAATACACTGAACTTTAATTGATTGACCACCACTTTCATTGATTGGTGAACTTGGCTCACAGATTGGCAGATCCAGACTTATTGAGCTCATTAGTTACTCCTTCAACCAGACTCATTTACGGTTCGTTCACAGCTCAGATAGACGACGCCATCCGTATCTGATAGCATTCAGTTTAGAGTAATTCTGGTACCTGGTAGAGGCATTCTGGTAGAGTCGTTCTGACGGGCATTCTGACAGACATTCTGAAAGCCATCCCATAAACTATTTTGATATCCAATCTGATAATTATTCAGACTATTATCCAAAGGATTAGTGCAGAGAACAGGACACGTTAGTGAAATGCGAAAATCTCACGTCTTCGTTGGCTCGTCTCACCCAGAACTGGGCAGACTCATTTGTGATAGACTGGGTGTAGAGCCTGGTCCATGCACGCTTCGCAAGTTCTCCAATGGTGAGACCAGCATTGAGATTGGTGTCTCGGTTCGTGATGAGGACGTCTACATTGTTCAATCTGGTAGTCATACTATCAATGATCATATAATGGAACTGCTTACCTTCATATCAGGCTGCAAGGGCGGCTCTGCTCACAAGATCACTGCTGTACTTCCCTTGTTCCCCTACTCCAAACAGAGCAAAATGAAGAAGCATAGAGGTGCCATTACTGCGCGTATGCTGGCCAATCTGGTTATCATGGCTGGTGCGGATCATGTAATCACCATGGACCTTCACGCCAGTCAGATGCAGGGCTTTTTCTCCAAGCCAGTTGACAATCTGTATGCTGGACCCACTCTTGCACGATGGATTCGTCAGAATGTGCCCGACTATAGAAACCAAGTCGTAATTGTGTCAAAAAATCCTGGTGGCACGAAACGAGTTACAGCTCTAGCTGATGCTTTGAAAGTCAACTTTGCCATGATTCACACTGATAGACGAAGACACAACGACAACAGACCTCTTCCTAAGATCTATTCGAGCCAGAACATAGCCAAGGACAAGGAAGCCAGTGCCATTGCCGCTTCCTCGACTTTGGCCGCCACCTCAAATGGTCAGCTTGCTCCTCCCCAACACAAGAACTCGCCTGTTTCTGGCTCCAAGTTAAGAATTGAGTCATCGGTCTCGAAGCCAGACTTGGTTGAGGACGATCCATTCACAGAGAATTTAACCAGCACCCAGAAGGGTTCTCCACTAGACAACAAGGCCACTCACAGCGACATTTCCAGCCAATACGGCCAGAGACTCGACTATTACGATATTGACGGCGAAGAAGAGGAAGTGGTCAAGTCGCACGAAATCCATGTCGCCAGAGTCATTCAGGGCCACGTTGTCGACGACGATTATCCGTCGCCATCTATTGACGGCAGCGTCAACCACTCTGACGACGACAGAGGAGCAGACCATATGATGGACTCGATCCACCTTACTGACGCCTCGTCGCATGCGCTTGGAGGCACTGTTGATGCCTCGCTTTCGGATGATGATGAAGAGGACCACTATCACGAAGAGCGTCTCATCGCGCTGGTCGGTGATGTCAACGGCAAGATTGCTGTGCTGCTCGACGACATGATTGACCGCCCTGGCAGCTTCATTGCTGCTGCCGAGCACTGCCGACTGAACTGCGGTGCCCGCGCTGTGTTTGTGGTTGCCACTCACGGTGTGTTCAGCGACGGCTCTCTACAAGCTCTCAACTCGTGCCCCTATATCGACAACATCGTCGTTACCAACACGTACCCCATTCCTGTCGACGTGCGTGAGAAGTGCTCTAAGCTGACCGTCATCGACATCTCTGCCATTTTCGCCGAGTGTATCAGACGTAACCACCACGGTGAGAGTATATCCGCTCTCTTCGAGCAGCTGGTCTCATTATAGCCGCCGCTGATGTATCACAATTAACTTATTATTCTGCATACTATCCACCTGGCTCCGGTTCCTACGCCGAGTCGGTTGCTTCCCTCTTCGCCTCCGGCGGCTGGGGCGTTGCCCCAGACCCCATTGCTCCTCTCGCTGCGCTCGAGACGGTCGTGGTAGGGAAAAAGGTTGCGAAGCGAGCAACATGGGGCCTGCCACGAGCCTCCGGCGGCCGGGGCGCTGCCCCGGACCCCGTGGCTCCTCTCACTGCGCTCGAGGAGGGCTACTCCGCCGGGAGCCGGAAGAGCCGCCGGGAGTGGCCTCCTGCGCAGCAGGAGCAGTGGGGTCCGGGGCAGCGCCCCGGCCGCCGGAGGCGTTGCAGGGAATGGTCAAAAATATGTTTCAATATGCCTGGTATAGTGCTAGATGGAGGGAGTGGCTAGGCGTCGCTCTTGGCGTCCTGCTCCTCTTCGTTGCTGATGTTGACGGGAATGAATTTCTTGGGCATGGACACTCTGTTGAACTTGCTACGCAGCTTAGCGATGGCGATGTCGGCGTCGAGGTAGCGCGTGAAAGATATGCGGGGAATACAGGAGATGCAGTGCTTGGAATCCAGTTGAACGTCCAAAGGCGACTGGCTGTTGCAGCCGGGGGAGAGAGCAATGCGGATCGAGTACTTCTTTTCAGCGGTGGTTGCGTCTTCGGATTCGTAGAGCTCGAAGCAGATCTGGGTCAGGTAGTCCAGTTCGGGCAGAGCATTCCGACTGATCTTGGTGGGGATCTGAGACTCGTAGATGACGTTCAGCAGGGTGTAGATGTGCGACTCTTTGGTGAAGTAAATCATGCATGCTCCTGTGTCGGACTTCTTCATGGATTCGATATCGTTAAGAATCTGCTTTACCAGGGGCATACTTGTCAGTAGGCCAATGTCCAGCTTCTCATGATCTTCGATTCCGTACTCTTGCGGGCAGATGAAATCAAAGAGAATCTTGGCCAGTCTGTACAGCTCACGGAGATGGGCGAATTCTGACTTGTCGAACGGCCCGTTCTTTGTGTTCATGCCCAGCGCTGGTGACATGGTTCCAGCCGGGGTTGTGGACGGTGAAGTGACACCAGAGGTAAAAGGTCCATGGTTCACTTTCAAGCTGGGGATTTCATGAGTCGGAGGCTCAAGCTCTTCAATGTTGGTGTCCGGTTCAAAGATCTTCTCCAGAAACTGACGATTGTGCAGTCCATCATACTTCATCGTGTCGTACAATTCAGAAATCTTGGATGGATCGACCTTGTCAACAGACACGAATTCACTGAACAGCTTGTCCCATCGCTCTTTGAACAGAAACGGCTCTTCATTGCAACACCATCTCTGCTGGAACGAGTTGACGTCTTTGTTGTTGTAGTTGTAGTCGAGGATCTTCTTGTGGTACTTCATCAGCTCTACTACCCTGGTGAGAACGACAAATGGCTCAGGGATTTTGGCGGGCCACGTAAACTGTGGAGGTGGTTCAATTCCCTTACGGAGCAGTGGCTTCAGCTTCTTCTTGACCTTATCCATCAGATCTTTGGCGGCGTTCGAGTCGTCCAGCAGATCCTTTCGGATATTCAAAAACCCATCAGGCAACTCTTCAAACTCAAGGAATGAGTTGGCAAACAACTTAGCAGATGCAATCACTCTGCGCTCAGAACTGGTGAAGAAGTACACATCATCCAGACAGTTCTTGTTCAGCAGCATCATGTCTTTGCGCATCTGCTCGCCCAAGTCCAAAGCCTGGTATCTGGCCGAGTGGGTAGGCTCGCCACCCCATTTTATGATGAGCTGAACCTTTTCAACCTCGTCTTCAGCATTGAGAACTGGTTTGAGCTGCACTTTGGTGCCAGGAAGGTCGAGTTTCTTTTCCAACGCACGTTTCAACTGATGAAGCTTAGTAGGGTCCTCGGCACCTACTTCAATGACCTTGTCGGTAATAGACAGAACATGGCGAAGATGATCCTTGTCGCGAATAATAACTTCGGTCTTGTGTCCTTGGAGCAGGCTGATAAAGTAATGGGACTTGAAGGAGAACTTGAACTTCTGCTTGGGCGTTCTATCAGCGTGTCTGATAATAGCAACAGTTCCCTTGAGAACCCACTTTTGTTGCTTTTCTTCAACAGTGATAGCCGAGTCGCCGTTCAGCCTGTCGCGATCACGCTTGGTGGAAATAAACAGCTCGCGTAAGATTCTGGCACAGTTGTCGTAGTAATCCTTGTTGTCCTTGACAAAGGAGAATCCGTTGACATCAATGACATAGCTCTTGCCGTGGACACGGAGCAGGTCAAAGCCGCAGATGGACTGTTCAAAGCTTTGGCTGATGTTCTTAGCCATCTGGACCTCTTCGTCAGACAGCTGAGTGACAAAACGCAGCTCCTTTCCATAGGTGTTGCGTCGCACAATTCCGTCTACAACAGGCGATTTACGGGTTTCTGCGTGGCAGAAGCTCGGTCCAACAGTATATGCTTTGACATCTTCGAAGTTGTCGGTATCCATGAACTGCTCGTAAATATAGGAGCCCTTGGTACGTGGGCTTGAGAGATCTGGATCGTACTCCGACGACTTGTTGCCGACCTTGCGGAAGAGTCTTCTGCCACCACCGCCCGACTTCTTCGGATAGTAGACATAGACATTGTGGTCCTCGCCGTCCACGGGCTTCTCGACAAACGGCTTGCTGAGAGTACTGCCGTCGCTGAGGCGCAAGGTGTCGCCATCGTCAATCATCTCGAATTGCAGTTCCGGTTCATGTTCAAGAGTGACTCCGTGGCTCTTGAGCTTAGCATGCACTTTGTCATCGACCTTGGGGCCGCCATCTCGCGAGATAACAAGACGTTTGGGAGTAGGCACGTTGCTGGCATCGAGCAACTTCAAGACGAGTCTTCTATCCCACAGCACTTTCTGCAGTTCTAAATCATTGACCAGAAATGGTTTGCGAAGCTCGACATATTCAATGGCTTTCTGCAGAGGAAAGCCCGTCGAGAAGAAACAGATCAAGAAATCACAAGTGGGCCAATTCTCGATCGACTCGTCGAGAATCACCTTGTCACCAAAGATGACCGTTTCGAACTCACCCTTCTCAATGAGCTTGTTAAGAATCTGTCGACAGGGCTTCGAGCGGGCCTTGCTCTCCATAGCACACACGCCAATCTTGCCAATAGGCGGTGTAGCGTTGGCCAAGTCCGGCAAACGGGACGAGGACCCGGAAAAAGTGCGAGTATGGCTAGCAGTGCGTCTCATGGAGAGGCCCAGAGCCGAGCCTAGTGCCGACGTCATAGGCGTAGGCGTCCTGGCAGCGCTGTTGGTTCCCGAGGTGCTGTCCGAGTTGTTGGTATCGCGGCTGTATGTTCGAGTGACCCGTTCTAGATCCAGCTCGATGGAATCTGGATTATTGTCCGGCGAGTACGTCGTGGCATTGAGAAAAGAGTCGTTGTGTTTCAAAGACGGAATGGCCATGCCCTTAGAACCCCCGTTCTCAGAGTTGGCAGGCGCATCAGCTCCGGTGCTATCTACAGCCTCTGGTCGAGCAGCCGATCCGTTCTCAATTCCTAGGCCAGCTGTCACCTGCTGAGCCTGAGCCTGGGCCTTCGAGGCCCCTTCCGCTTCCATTGTTGAATCTGTCTCATGTTAGAACTACCACCATTTCGACCACTAACACTACCACTACCGCTACCGCTACCACTACCACAGGTCCATTCCAGGCAGACCTAAAGCCAGACCCAGGACCCTGCCCGGACCACAAGCGACCTACCTGTTTGTCTGAGATGAAGAGTTACTGGCACAATAGCCACAGAGGGGTTACAACGTTTTCGCACTGGAGTTGCGATCCGCCGAGGAAATGTCAGAGGCAGACCAGTCAGTCAGCCCGTGGGTTAAGCTCGCAAGATCGACTGCAGCGGGCAAAACCTGCATAGAACAACCCAGGCGGCTGCAGCGAACGATTCATGCACGTTTACCTTCCTCGAGGCCCCTCCGGCGGCCGGGGCGCTGCCCCGGACCCCGCTGTGCTCCGCTACGCGGAGCGCTACCCCCGGGAATCCCCGAAAACTTCCAGGGAGCGACCCTCGTCGAGCACAGCGAAAGGAGCAGTGGGGTCCGGCGCAGCGCCCCGACAGCCGGAGGCATCTCCCCTGAGCACGTGCAACCTCGCGGCCAGAATATCCTCGCTCGTCGGGGTCCCCACGCGCCTCCGGCGGCCGGGGCGCGCCGGACCTTGTTGTGCTCCGCTGCGCGGAGCGCCACCCCGGGAGGTCCTGCAACCGCTTCCCAGGAGTGACCCTCCTCGAGCGCAGCGAGAGGAGCAGCGGGGTCCGGGGCCGCGCCCCGGCCGCCGGAGGCATCCCCCTGAGCCGGCGGTGATGGCGCGGCTGAAAAATATTTCTGTGGGCTGCAGGTGGGATCAGTATTTTTTCACGGATCAGAGATCCAGGTCAGGCAGACGCAGAGGCAGTTGAAGAGGTTCAATTGACTGGTTTGTGTGCGAAAAATGTCTCCTGTGGCAGTCGAGTCGAGCTCGACGAAGAAGCGCAGGGTCGCTGTGCCTGCTGCTGGTGGCGCGGTGGCCGGCTCAAGGGTGTTCTCTCCGTTCCGCACCATCGGTCTGGTGACGGACGGCACCCCGCTGGCTATTACGTCGCTGGGCCAGTCGTTTCTTATCACAACGGTCGTGGACAACTCGTTTCAGATCTATGACGCTTCGAATCTCCATCTGCTGTTTGTTTCGCAACCCCGAACGCCTAGCAAAATCATCTGTATCCACTCGCACTTCCACTACGTCTATGCGTCGTGGGAGCGCAGTGTGGGCATCTACAAGCGCGGCAACCTCCAGTCGACCGTCGTTCTTCCTGAAGATGGCGATTCAAGCGAGGTAACTAATATCCTGCTGTTTGGAAACTACCTGTGCGTGGCTACTGCCGAATCTTTGTATGTGTACAAGAGCGAGCCTAAGACCCCCAGTCAGGTCGAGCTCTACACCACCTTCAAGGTTCCCAAGGTCCTTGGCCAGATCACGCAGTTGTCGCATCCCGCTACCTATCTCAACAAGGTCGTCATTGCGACATCCTCGTCGGTCCTCCTGTTCAATGTTCGCTCAGGAAAACTGCTATACACGTCTGAAGACTTTGGGTCGCCTATTACATCTGTCGAGGCGTCACCCGTGCTGGACATTATCGGAATATCCACTGCTGCTGGTGATATCCATCTATACAATCTTCGCAGAGGAAAGATCCTCTTTTCGCTGTCGATTGGTGAGCATGTCTCGACTATATCGTTCCGTACTGACGGCATGCCCCACCTGGCAGTGGGCACAGGTTCTGGCCATCTGTTCTTCTACGACCTGAACAGCAAGCGCCGGATCCACTCTGTGCGAGGCGCTCACAGCGAGGCTTCGGGTGGTGTTTCCAAAGTGCACTATCTCAACGGGCAGTCCATTGTGGTGTCCAATGGCGCTGACAATATTGTGCAAGAACTGGTATTTGACCCCTCGATCACCTCGTCTGTGGGCTCTGAAAACTCTATTACATCGCCACCCCGTGTCTTGCGATCTCGTGGAGGTCATGCAAAGCCGCCTACCACCATCTCCTTCACGGACGAGGAGGCTCATTTTATTCTTTCTGCATCACAGGACCGGTCTTTGTGGAGCTTTTCGCTGCGCAAAGACAGCCAGAGCCACCAGTTTTCCCAGCGTACCTCGGCCACTACGAATGGCAAGCGCAACGCCGGCCTGGCTGGCACTGGTCTGCGGGAGAAATTCTCGGAAATCACCGATCTGGCATACCAGGCCGACAAGCAGAAACGCTGGGATAATATCATCACGGCCCATAAGAACCTCGAGTATGCCAGGACATGGAGCGGCAGCCGAGGTATTGTGGGGAAATACAATTTGCATACATTAGACGGTGGCATAGTCAAGAGCGTGGGCATATCACAGTGCGGTAATTTTGGTTTAGTCGGTTCCTCGCAGGGCAGCATTGCAGTATACAACCTTCAGAGTGGCACATTACGGCGCAAAATCGTCAACACCAGCCATAAGAAGGCCGTCACCGGTCTAGCTTCCGATAGTCTGAACAAGGTCATCATCTCCTGCTCTTTAGAAGGACAGGTAATGTTCCACGACTTCCACACAGCCGCCAGGATCGGAAAGATCTCTTTGGGCTCGTCGGCCCTGCAGATGAAGTTCCACACTCGATCAAATCTGCTGGCCGTGGCTCTAGACAATCTATCTATCGTGGTCATCGATATCCAGACAAAACGAATCATTCGTGAACTGTGGGGCCACGCAAATGCGATTACCTGCTTCGACTTCACTCCTGACGGACGATGGATCATCTCGGCCTCGCTCGATAGCACCATTCGGACTTGGGACATTCCCTCTGGTGGATGCATTGATGCGGTCAGGGTCAACAACATTGTCACCTGCCTCAAAGTCAGTCCCAATAACGAATGGCTGGCCACTTCACACGTGCAAGGAGCTGGAATCCAGCTGTGGACAATGAAATCGCAATTCCAGAAAGTGTCTACTCGCACTATTTCTGAAGACGACCTGCAGGATATTATCATGCCCAACTCCACCGGTGAAGGGGGTTCTAATATTATTGAAGGTGCCTTTGAAGTTGCCACCGAAGCTAGCTCTGACGATTCGGAGTGGAATTCGCCAGACTCATTGAGCGAGGACCTCCAGACATTGAGTCTCCTGCCGAAAACAAAGCTCAACACCCTCGTTCACCTGGATCTCATTAGGCTTCGTAACAAACCTAAAGAGGCCCCCAAGGTTCCTGAGAAGGCTCCCTTCTTCCTGGGTGTTCCTGGAAGCGAAACTGACAAGAAGGAGACCGCCGAGGGTCCCTTTAACCAGCCCAAGATGAGCGGTGCCGTGTCATCGGAATCCACCTTCACGCGCCTCCTGCGTGGCGATGCTACCGATTTCATCAGTCACCTGCGCGGCCTGTCGCCTTCTTCTACCGATCTCGAGATCCGTTCCCTAAACACCTTCGCCCCGCTGAATGAGTTCATCTCCTTCATCAACGCGCTCACCCACCAGCTGCGACAGAAGAAGGACTACGAGCTAGTCCAGGCTTGGATGTCCATGCTCCTCCGAATCCACGGCGACGTCATCCTTGCCAACCAAGAAGACCCTGAGCTCCTGGCCGTGCTCGCGTCCTTCGAGGCCGAGCAAGAAGCCGAGTCCACTCGACTCGACAAGCTCACCAAGTACTGTTCGGGAGTCCTGAACCACCTTAGAACTGCATAGCTAGATAGAACTCTTTAGTGTCAACTCTTTAGTGTCTTGACTTTGGCACCTCCAGCAGCTGGGGCTGTGCCCCAGACCCCCGGCTCCTCGAGCGCAGCGAGAGGAGAACTACTTCGCCGGCAGCCCGCCCCCCCTGGGACGGACGCTCGCGAAGCGAGCGCAACGGGGTCTGTGGCAGGGCCCCAGTATCGCTGGAAGCGGGACCTCCCTCCATCTTACTTATGACCTCTGTAGTGAAGACCTAGTATGGTTCATGTATAGGTACTTGAGTCCATAAAACCGGCAATCTTATAATAGTAAACCGAGGGATATATATGAAAGGACCCTCTCAGACAGAGTGATCGTAGGCAGAAATCCGTTTGGACCTTCAGATTGACAAGCGTCAGATGGCAGATGATTCCCGATCATGATGGAGTCTCTACTATCCACGGAAGTGCTCGGAACCTTCTCAGACACTACAGTTAAGGAGGCCAGAATACGCTGGGTGCCGCCGGGTTACTTGTTTTTGAAGTAGATTTGGGCCAGAAATAAAACACAATGATGGTGTTAATACGTAATATCAATAAATATATAATAGCAAATAAATATATAATGGCAAATAAATATATAATAGCAAATAAATATTGTATAGCACATAGAGCCAAATGTAGACACAAAGAAACAGAGCACTTCTCATCAGGGATTATGATTTAGCTCCGCGGTACTGACATTCGTGAATATGCGGAACATATCCTGCACAGACAACAATTCCACCTCTTCGCCATCTGGGAGCGGACTCTGCTCACGATCTACTCCAGGCTCGTCGAGATCTTCAGGGAATGCGTCGAAAGGCGCCATAAGGCCACCGTTTCCTTCATGACCTCCATGTACAAACTGGTTTACTTGGCCCATCAATCGTCGTGGCACCGCAAAGAATGTAGTCGATCGCTCCCTTAGAGAACGCTGATGGTCTCGGTGAATCTCTGGCTCTCCAGTTCTGACGTTGGCAGTGACGGTCACACTGTGAAACTCGACGAGTGCCATTGCTCGCGTAATTGCAAATGTGTCTCCAGGAGCATGGCCGGCAAGTACAAAATCAATTCCTTGAGCAGGGGCATTGACTGGCACACGGTTTATCACGCCGCGCGCAGTCAGCACTTCGAAGGTCATACTTCGAAGACCACCAGTACGTGTCAGCGTTACATCAGCCAGGAGCACAATACCGATGCCCTCGCTAAACCATTGGAGGGCTCTGCAGAGGAGACTGGTCATTGTCTGTGACACACTAACTTCACTAACAAGTATAGGTACTTCGGGTCTCCGAGGGTGCCTTACTATAGCACCGTCTGGGATCATCCGTCCATGGACAACTGAATTGAGAGAGTAATGACCACGCCAAGCCAATCCACGTCCCAGCGAACCGATGCGAAATTGAAAGTTAAACTATTTCCGATAGAATCACCAGCTGTATCATGCTTCGGAGATGTTACCTTAACAATAAGAAACGACTGATAAATTTCACAATTAAGTTTGAGGTATCTCTGTATGAAAGCTGCTCTTTTCTGTGCGCACTCAGAATTCTCAAGTTCAATGGAAACTATCTCCGCTCACGCCTAGTCCAATTATTTGAGCTGGATCTAGTTCGGATCTTACGAGGTCAAAGTAAGATTGATACGACATTTTGAAAAGTGCTGAGGTTCCCATTCTACTTATACACTTTTGAAACTGGGTCAAAGTGACATGTCGCGAACCTGAGGGCATGCCTATTTTATATAGGATCAAGGTTGCCATACGCATTTAGTTAGAAAAGTCATGCATCAAAAGCGTTGTATCAGAAAATCAGGGGTAAATTTATTATTCCCATGCATGTCCTGCTGTGCTGCAAAACAAACCAGGATATAAAAGTCGGACACATTTTAGCCAGGATGCCGAACACGGGTAGAGGACGACCAGCTGGCGGCAGCATCACTCGCTATGGGGCACGACGTCGTTGAGCTGGTTGATGGAGTCGATTTCGAGCATTCAGGCTTTTACTGTGACCCATCAACAAAATATTCATTTGAGGCATGTTTGAGCCTTAAATCGAGCGGGTACCAAAATCTGAGTTTGGGTTATGGTCATCTACTTTCGCTGCACGACCATGCATGACCATGCATGATCGTGCATGATCGTGCATGATCGTGCATGACCATCGTCCTCTACTATGGCCGGCTTCTTGTTTTGCGCGCGTCTACGCAGTAACACCGACAATGTTGGAAACGTTAACTGACAACACTCCTTGGGTGCTACCAAAAAGTTGCTTTACATCAGGTGTCAGAAAGTTTCCTATTTATCTGCTGTGCAGAGCGAGTGTTGGCTTGCCGGCCTTGCCCGTTACTTATCTGGGCAGCTTATCTTAAACCTCCTTCCTGTTCATGTATGTCGTCAACAAATATTATTCTAAAAAACATAGCTCGTACATGAAGAACTTGAGAGCGTGACAGGTTTTGTGTCAGGGCGCCGGTGCGGGGGCGTGCATCTGCAGTGAGATTAGTTTAGTAACCGGTGGGTGGTGAGTGGGTAACGCTGGCAGGCTTGGAACTGGGCCCACATCGTGACCTCAGGGAGTAGAGTCAATGGAATGGTAACAATTAACAGTTTAGCATAAGATACTCCTTTAGTCGAGTAAGGTCTCCCCAGCCCCGCCGGAGGCGAGCCGGCCCATCCCTTCATGGTAGGAGTCAATAAATACAGGCAATCTACTTGGTAGATTTTTTGTACGCGGCCAGGCTCAGCGGCTTAGACTTCTCGGTCTCCCGCTTCAGCTTGTCTTGGTAGGCCTTCTGGCAGCCGAAATGGACGACGACGCCGTTGGGGAAGATGGAGATGACACTGTGGCCCAGTCGCTTCATGCACATTTTGCAGGTGCGGTGGTTGGTTATTACGGTGCTCTTCTGGTTCAGTTCCAGCAGCAGTTCCTGGGTCCTGATCAGGTGCACTTTGAGCAGCGATGCGTCTACTCGTTCGCTGGTCGATTTGCTGGTCAGCGTCCGCAGCTGAGAGTGCAGAAACTGGTCTATTTCGTTCAGATTGAAGTCTGCAGGGAGCTTTGATATCACCTTGATGGCAGACATTCTCGGGCCCTGTGATGATAGGAGGTCCAGGATGTTCTGTCGGTTGCTGTCGGTGTTCGATAGGTATAGGTCGAAGAGCGTGTGCAGTGCTTCTTGGCCCTGCTTTTTTTCGGTGTCGTAGATATCAGAGCAGTACTTTCGCGCCTTCACCTGGTCGTTGATTTTAAATGCATATAGCTCGAGAGCTTTAGTGTGTTGGCCGAGCTTTCCATACAGAATGGCTCGTGCTTCGTAGAATCTGGCGTCGTCCGTGCTGATCTCGTTCACTATTCGGTCCACTTTGTAGTGTGTGGACTTCAGCAGGAAACTGGTTAGTTTGGGCAGGTTGGTGTCTTGCCCGTTTTCGACGCTCCGTATATACAGAGTGGCGAGGTTGTTGTGAAACAGCGGTAATTCGTCGTCGAGTTCCGTTATTAGATATTCCAGGTATTCAATGCAAAGTTCCTTAGATCTCAGAGACTGTAGGTATTTGAATACCTTGGGTCTCGCGAGAGAGAGCGATTCGGACGAGTCCTCGAGGAAGATGTCTCGTCCGTACTTGGCATCGACGGAGATGGGCCATGCAGCAAACTCAAAAATGATGTCAATGTAGTCGTTGTTCAGTCGTTGAAGGTATTTCACAGTAGGCTCGGGACCGGATAGCAGATTGGATTCACTGTCATCTTTCGAGAGCTTCTCGAGTAGCTTGAGTGCTTCTTTATGCATCTTTTTTCCGAAGTAGAAGTCGATCAGATCTTTCCATTTGCCGACTCGCGATAGCTGGGTTTCTACTACCGCCGGATCGCAGTGGTTCGATACCCGCACTAAGGGCCCTACTAGTGACGGGCTTATCAGCATGTAGCATCTGAAAAGCGTGGTGTCGACGAGTCCGGCTGCTACACTCAAATCACCGTATATCTCCTCTGACAGCTCGAACCCGTGGAATTTTACCCGCTCGTGAGATGTTTCTAGTTTGGATATCTTTCTTCTGGTATCGGCCAGGTATGGCAGTAGCGCGCGAACAGCCTTAGTGAGATTCTTCCTGGTCCACTTGAACTCGCCAGTCGACTCGTTGCTCGTGGATTCGGGCACTGGGGTGCTGGCGGGCGTTCTACTGGGCGAGGACACTCGAGAATCCACCTCAGAAGTCTGTATCAACGCATCGTCCTCGGCCACAAAATCCTCTGGATATAGCTCCATCACACTGTCTGGCGGCGCCGAGATATCGGAAAACATTAGCAGCGCTTCTTCGAACTTGCCTTCTTGGAAAAGCTCTCGGGCCCGAAGGATCTGAAGCTGGCGCAGTTTGTTCTCCTTGTCGCTTACCAGCACTGTCTCTATCTGACCAAGCATAGAAATGGCCTCGACCAGGTCACCGTTGTGAGCCAGTTTCTCGATCTGGGTGTTATAGTCAGATGCCAGCAGCCTGAAAATACGCTTCGCAGTGGCCATATACAACAACTTTCCTTCTGTGATGAGTTCTATGTTCTCTATTGGAATGGCCTGTAGAACAGTGGTCGTTTCGGGATTGCGCACCTCAACCACATTGTGTAATGCATCGAGTAAATACGGATAGCTAAAAGCAAGCGCTTTCGGGGCCGATGGCCACTGGATGTTGGGATAGCTGGCAACCACATTCCCCGAGCTATCGATACAAGTCGAATGGGTGTCGCGAACCAGCAGGCTCCGCCGAGTGTGCAAGTGGGTACTGTCGTAGTCTGAATCATGAGCATACCTCGATCTGAAAGCCGATTCGTCGACACCTTTCGCAGTCAGTCCACCGTCGGCTTCAACCAATCCTACTGATCTATTATCCAATGCTACACATAGCGGAGCAGCCATTCTCGAGCCAATGCCGATATAACTCATGCCAACCGACACCGCACTCGGCGCATGGTCACTGGTATCAGCGACAACTGTAGTGACACTGCTGGAAATTAGGTCAACTACACTGAACTCAGAAGACAGTCCGCATATGATGTGGTCGATGTCGGCAAAACACAGGCTCTTGATCGACTCCTGCAGCTGGATCTCCTTATACTCCACGAACTCAGTGTCTCTCCACTCGTAACAGACCAGTCTCCTCTTACACGCGGCAACCAGACGCGACACGGTCATTGGAACTCCGGGTTGGTCGGTATCTGAGTCCTTGACCCCCTGAATCGTCGCAAAAGTCGTAGCCCCCTTCGTCTTCGACAGATGTTCGTCTAGCGAGTAAGTGTCGAGGTCATACACACTGACGATAGAATTCGATAAAACTACCAGGATCCCCGCATCCTGGATAAGGCCAATCTTCTCAATCGGCTGACTTGATATGCTGTGCGTAGCTGTCAGCGATGCTTGGAGTGAGGGCGAGAACGGTTCCGACACAGTATATACCTGGAGCGCACCGTTCGAGAGCCCCGCCAGCAACCGCCCGCCAATGGCAAATATACTGGTAATCCTGGTCCGCTCGCCCAATGGCAGGGCCACTATCGGCAACGCCGACAATGCCGAGATCATTGGGGCTGCCCGGCTAACTACTCGGCTGCCAGTAAATACCGTCGCTGAACAATCTATAGCTGCAGCTCATGTCAACATAGATCTCCACAGGGCGCCGCTGCCGCCGCTGCCGCCGCTCCGGGTTCGGGCGGTCGGCCTCCGGCCGGGCTGGGGCGCTGCCCCAGACCCCGTTGTGCTCGCTTCGCGAGCTCTTGGCCCGGTGGCTCGTCGAGAGATGTTCTGGCGGCGCTGCTGACTCCAAAGAATCCGGGATACATAATTACATATACGCAGGTATGCAAGTTCGCGCAGCAAGGGTCGTGCACTATAGCTTTTACGCAAGGCCGTCGACCCAAATATCACAAGAGCAAGGTACTGCTCGAATATCTCCATAGTCGGGGCAGACATGCTTACTTATTATTAGTTGGATTGTGGAAGTGGTCGAGCAGTGCTAAGCAATTCTCAGTACAGAAGGCTGCCGTGGCACAGCCAGCTGGGTTCACGTGGCACTGGAGTCTCATAGTAGGCCGGCGTGGCACGGATGATGATTGATGCGGCACTGCCAGCGGTACCCACGTCCCACGCGTGGTGGCCGTGGCACAATAGATACGTCGTTGCTGCACTGCATGCTGCAATGCCGCGACCCATTTAATAAAATATAGAAAGTATTCAAATGGATCGCCTGCAGTCTGCAGTGCCGCGACCCATATGGGCTGTGTAATAGTCGTGTCGACCCTATTATCAAGGCTCATCCGAATACTGAATCATTCTTAGTTATTATTTAATTAGTTGTGACAGTGATGGTGCGGTGCCACAAAGGGAGCCAAAAAGAAAGAAGAAGAGCTACAACACCTTCTGTTCACGCCTGGTCTCCCACGGCATTACTGATCAAGGCTCTCCGAGGCTTAAATATGATTGATCGGACGGGAAATCTTGCTGTACTCGGGATGTGGTCGTAGCTGCCCGTCGCTGCGTTCCTCTGGTATCCATTTGCCATGTTCATGCTCTCATCATGCTTGCCTCTGGCAGCCGGGAGCTTCCCCGGGCCCCGCTACTCCTCTCGCCACGCTTACGGAGGGCGTGGCCTATCGATCAGCCAAGAGAGTCTGAGAATGGGCGTTTCTCTTCTCTCTGGAGGAGCCGCCAGCAGCCGGGCGCTGCCCGGGACCCCCGCTGTGCTCGCTTCGCGAGCGTCCCTCCTCGAGCGCAGCGAGAGGAGCAGCGGGGTCCGGGGCAGCGCCCCGGCTGCCGGAGGCAGGCTCGTTCTGTGATCTGGGCTCTGCCCAGCATCGGTATCTATCTAACTTAAGGGAAAACAAAATATATTAGGAGAGGACCATTATGGTCAGAGAGACGAGCATAACAAAAAAGAGACTTTAATAAATAAGCTGAACTCTGACCCGAGTGAGAAGTAAACAGTGGGATAATTCGCAAGCTGCTATCTGAAACTTAGCCATCAGGCTAAGAATTGAGCGCCACACGACCAACCACCATTCGACCACACTAGGCCAGAGAACAGAGAGTGAGAGGCATCAGGCCAATAGAAAGTCTACTTCTCTCTTGAAGAAGTCAAATTTCTCTCTTGAAGCGGCCTTGCCATCAGTGTCAAATCGCTGACAGCGTTCCCACATACCTTTGAATTTGAAGAAGA